>VDFB02030559.1:0-108469 GCA_007258455.2 Sequoia sempervirens
ATGAAAAGTGTTTAGAAATGTGTGAAACTTGCATCAAAGCCAAAAATACCTAGGTGGGACTCATTCTCCCAATGTGGTGACTGAGTCCCAGACACTAAATCTAGACCACACAAGCTAGGAACACTTGAATTATGATTGGTTACTGATTGGTGTTAGTATTATCCTCAAAAAGATGCAATAAATGAGGCTTGTGGATGCAAAATAAGTCCAATTAAAGCATAAGAAAGCCCAATTATTAATGACAAGTGTAGAAAAATGTGAAAGTGTGTTACAAGACTTTACAAGACTCCAAATAAGGAAAGATTAAGGTTGATTTTGATTAAAAATAGGTTTATTAAGCTTAGTTAATTGAAAAATCCCTACAAAAGTGTCAAAGTGTGTTATAACACTTCACAACACTTTTGTAAGGCACCATTAAGATTTATTAGTTCACAAGGGCCTAAGACCTAATGTGAATTTGTTATCCATATTACAACATTGAATCAAGGAAAAATTAAGCCAAAACCACAAGGAGGACCTGAACAAGTCGGAAAAAGTAGAAGGGTTACTTTTTCGGTGACTCCAAATAGAACACATCTAAATTTACCATGGAAATGGAACATCATATAATCACAAAGAGATAGAAAATGGGGAATACCACATCCTCCCCCTTAGAACTAATATAGGCATTGCAATTATTTACATTTAGAAATACATCACACTAATGCAAAACACTCAACTAAGAAAATTTTGACCAATACAAAGATTACACCTTCAAGGATTCAAATCAAACAATGACAATTTGCATGTGTACATCAACAAGAAGAATTCAAATGCCATTTTTTCTTAAAACAAATCCCATTCAAAGGATTTACATCAAGGACAAACAAAAAATATTTTTAAAAATATTCATCAAATCAATAATGTTTCATCATAACATCACAACAATGTAAAACTCAAGACATCAACCAAGTGACCATTCTTTTCTAATTAATTATTTATATTAATTCAATTTATTATTCAATTACCCACAAAATTGGATTATTTTAAGACACTTCAACACCAAGACCAAGTTTTCCTTCCTTATATACTTGCACCTATCGCACAACATAATCTTGCCATACATAACTTAAAAATATTGTTAAAAAATAGCAATAATAATATAATCATCATTAATCAATTAATCAATTAACAATAGCAATGCAATCACACATTAAACACAAATATATTAAATCAATGTTTTGCACACAACATAAGTCAATAGAACACATTCAATTTTACCATAGAATTCAAACATCATAGACCCATAAAAGGGTTGGAAATGAAGGATGATACACTATCACTTTGATGTAGGTAATTACCACTTTGGTTTTCAACTAACCTCTTAAATTCCACGAACTTGTCATACACTTCTAACTTTGTAGCCAAGTAATATATCGAAGTTCTTGAGTAGTCATCAATGAATGTGAAAAAGTAATGAGTTGCTTAAAGAAGGTGTTTCTATAAGATCACCCAAATCCATAAAATTATCTCAAGATGATGTTTAGCTCTTCTAAATCTACCAATTGCAAAGCTAGCTATATATTGTTTGCCAACAATACATTCTTCACACTTCTTTTGTATTTTTAATGAAAGGGAGGCCTTCAATGATTCTTAATATTTTGTGAAAAATTAAGCCACTAAACTTAAGATGATCATATCTTTGGTATCAAATTTTATTTTCATTCATTTGATTAGACCTTAATGTTTGGATTTTTAGAGTGAAATAGAGAGGAAACATCCTATCACTTATGATATTTTCTCTTGTACAATTGTATTAAATTTTAACTTAGCTCTTATTATGCACTCATCTTCATCAAAAGTCACTTTACAAATTTTAACATTTGTCCGATAATTGATATGTTTTACTTCACCATATTTAGTACTGTAAAAGTACGCTTGCTTTTCGTTTCAAAAAATTGATTACCTCCTAGAACTATAGCATTGCTTTGCTTTCTTCCAAATTAATTAATAAATTCTCATTAGATGTCATATGAGAGAACATCTAGAATCAATATATTGTACATTATTCTCATTTGCATTTGTATTTAAGTAAGAAATGGATAAATTTTGTTTTACCTTCAACAATATTTTGAGCACATTTTTTTTAGCCTATTGACTCCAATATTTTGTAGTTGCTCCAGAACGATTCAATCTCCAGACTTTCTTTCTTTATTGATTGATTCTCCGATTGATGGGACTGAGCGACTTCTGCCTTTTACTTAGCTTTTGATGAAAAGAATGACAAGTGTTGTTCCAACAACAATTGCTAGCGGTCTTCGTCCAAATCTCTCCCCTTCAGAAAGAAACAAACAAGTGGGAATGAGGAGTCAATCTTCTTTGAAACCCTAGATCCAATCAAATGCCTCAAATCAAAACAAGTGGGAAACATCCTTTTCAATAAACAAGCTACTTCTGCAATGTTGCTTCCGACCTTGTCCTTCTATCAATTATCCTTCTTGTCGACCCCACCATCCTAGGCCCCAATCCCACCATCCGGATTTCACCCACCGCCCTATATGCTTCATAATGTCTAAACTTAGTGCAATGAAAATATTGAACATTCTTTATGTTATCATCTCCACATTATTCCTACCTCTTCCTCTTCCTATTCCTATTCCTATTCCTATTCCTCTAGAATTGGTATGTCTTCCTCTAAAATTGATAAATTCACTTATTCTAATTCTTTAAGACTTTTTTCTTTTCTCTTATCCTTATTTTAGAGGAAAATGTTTGTATCAAGCTTTCTTAATTGTTGTAGATAAGTGCATTGATCAATACACTACTACCTAGGATGCAAGATGATGTAAATGTTGTTATTTGTTTGGAGAATGTTTCCATGCCAAACATTAAAGTCTAATGTTGAAAAGTGTTTATCCACACCATGGCTCAATACTAATATAAGAGCTTAAATGACATTCTCCGCTAATGTGTTATAGCCTTTCTATTTTAACCATTAGCCTTTCATTTTTGGGGACTGAAGAGTGTATAATAGTTGCACCATTCCGTCTTATGTAAATGCATCCGAGCTTAAAAACTTAAGCTCTGTTATAAAAAATCCAGCTAGGCTTTTGTTCATGCACTTTAGCTGGGATAGTATCTTAACTGAATGTTATACTTAAACATATTGCAATGTAATTGCAAGGATTGAAGTTAAAGGGATAGTATCTTAAAAGAATGTTGATATATTTAAAAGTATTGCAATGTAATTACTGATGATTAAGTTAAAAGTTTTGGAGCACTGTGCTAAATTAAGTGGCTTTCCGGGTATAGCCAGATTGATGCAGAATCCGTTTTAATTATAGACTATCTATTATTGTGCAGAGTTAAAATGCAGCTAACTGAAGTCAAATTGTATGCTATTGTCAAATATCCTAGTATGATAATTGAGGGGAAAATATCAACTATTGAATCTTTACCTCTACATGAAAGCATACCTTTACTGAATGATTATTTGTTATTGGGTCAGTTGTGGCTTCTGTAGCAGTTGTGCTGAGAAATATTGAGTATAATTTAAGTGGTTTACCATGATATTGATGTGCTAAGAAGACCCTAATGTAAGTTTCCCATAATAATGAGACCCTAAAATAAGTAGGTCATCAATATCTTGATATTCATTTCAAGGATAATTTTAAACTAAATTTTGATAACACTTCTAAAGGCAAAACTAAAATCATTCGTCCAAAAATAATAATCATGATCAATGCAGAGCACATACTACTAAGGGCAGACAAGAAACGGAGACTTTAGCCCTAATTTTCAACATTCAAAGTTTTAGAAATTGAAGGTGACTCTTACAATCATCAATGCGATGATAAAAGTGAACATTCCAAGCTAGAAAATTAACATATTTTAAGAGAAACTAGGAATCTCTGGGGACTTTTAAAAGTAACAGATGTAAACATGCTTTCCGAGAGGCAAACAGGACTCCAGATTTCTTGGCTAATGAAGGTGTCCTCCTTTCCTCCTCTTTCAAAAGGTTGTAGCACATTCGTCAAAGATTGGTCAGGCTTGGCCATTCTTCTATGAATCATTTGTATGATAAAAGCCTAAAGGAATCATATGGCTTCTCACTTACATGGTTCATTATATTTTCTGCAACGGAACCTTTCTTTGCATGTGCAGAAGCCACATTCAAACTCCCAATTCATTTTCTGCATTTTACTCCAAGAGTTTTGCTTTTCCATTTGTACAAGGCGATTTTTTTGAAGGCATAGGGTTTAATCATTAATTTTTGAAATGGAGAAGGAATTTAGAGATGCCCTATATGTAACAGTTTTAGACAGAGGATTATGCAACCCACTTTGAATTAAGGGAGGAGAAACCCTGCATATGATAAAAAAAATGAGTTGGTCATTAAAGGATTAGTCAACACCGGTCTCAAATGAACAGTAATGTGAATGGTTCCAAAAGAAATGAACAGTAATATAAATGGTTTCAAAACTGAGAAAATAGATCTGGAGGTAAGGTATAGTATTCAAATATAGGGCTGAGCATCAAAAAGGTTGTAATTCAATTGATTGAGCACAATTAGTAAAGGCGATGGTATATTCCTCGATTACGCTATCCACCAAGGTTCAAACCCTCTGAGATATGATATAAGGGATGAAGTTAGGATTGGGCTACTTTGACAAAATGGATACTCTTCAGTTCTTGCTTCTCAATCAATAGATATCAGCATAAACCCGTGCTCACGAATCAAATAACAAAATGAACTCATAGATAATATAAAATCCTCCATAAAAAAAATAAAGAATAACTAGAAAGATATTCGACAATAGTTACTGCAAAGAAAACAGTCCTATTTGAATTTTTTAAAATACCATAAATCCTTACCTAAATGGATTCATTGAAACAAAATAAAAAATTCTCAACGCTCAAAACAAGGGCATATCAGAAAATAACAGAGGCTTTCCCAGAATGTTCATTGCTAATTTTGACTTATGGAGGGGTAAAATCTTGAAAACAAAAAAAGTTGAGTGCCTACCTCATCTGCTAGAATCCGCGAGCAACTGATGCAGACACATCGGAGCACATTAATTACAGCCTTGAGAAAGCCTGGATGAAACATGGGCTTGACAAACTCTATGTGTCCAAAGTGGCCAGGGCATTCCCTATGACCTTCCCCACAAGTGCTACAGTCCAGTAGTTTATCAGCAACACCTAGGCGTGTATCGCTTAGCCCATTTGGCACTGGTTTCTTAGTGTTAAAATCAAATGATTCACTGCTTGTTATTTCAGCCACTGACATTCGTCGCTGCCAATATCAATCAACCAAAACCCACTTCAGTCCCGTGGAAAACCCCCCCAAATATAGTTATTATCTAACTCCAACTAGTATTAACCACAATTTTATGTAATTCTCTAATTTTAACCACTGTCATACACAAATCTCCAATTATAACTAATTGCATAAAATCTTAAATAGAAGATCAGACAAAAATTAGAGGATTTATTTGAAATCAAATATTTCTTAATAAATCCTACTGAGCAGTTTAACCTAAAGCATGTTATAGAACCTGATATCTCATCATATGTAATTGTATATCCTTAAAAAATATATACTTGATGGCTATACTAAGAATTTCGTTCCAGGAGAAGAAATTTGTAGGGTTTACAATATAATCAAGCAGAGGAATTTAAGCATTTCTTTAAAATTTATGCGGCTAAAAATCAAATTAGGAATTTTTAACTTACAATTTCATCAGGGCTAAGAATCCCGAATTGAATAGCCTTTATAGGCCGCAGTTCCGCTAGTGAGGGAGCAAAGCGAACATCCATGATGTAAGATTTTCACAGCGTTCTAACAATCTGAAGACAAAGAGCCTGAGAATTTTTAATTTCAGAAGACAAGCTGGGTAGATTTTTGGAGGATTGGTTACCAAGTAATCAAAAGAAAGGCCTCCCAAAACCAGAACCAAATCCTCAAATTCAACACACAAAACCGGTTTTTACATTTTCTGCAGGTTTTGCAGGTGAAAAATGTTTGAGATGATTCCGCAAACCCAAATTTTGAGATAAGAGCGGTTCTCGTTCAGGTGGTCTGACAATTCAAATTTTGGTTACAACGGCGGTTAAATGTAATTTGTATATTAGGATTTAAGTCTAATTGTTTATCAGTTGGCAACCGTTGTAAACTACCTGATTGCGATGCCATTTATAGGTTACATAAAGTTTTAAATCAAAACAATCAAATATGGCTTGTAAATCATATATCAAAACAACTCGTCCTTGTTATTATGTTCAATCTTTTTTACTAGTAGAAGTAATTTTTAAATAAATTTAATTTTATTATATTTATATGTATAGGTCTAGAGGTAAAAAGTGTATATTTCTTATTTTGTTTTCATTTGTAAATATTTAATGATATGATATTACAATAGATATTATTATATTCATCTTAAATTAGTAAGATATGTAAATTGTTAAGATTTATTTATTTTTAAATGTTTATTTAAATTTTAAAAAAATAAAAAATAAAAAATCATAATTTAATAATACATGAATTAATTATCATTAATATTATTTTTAATTTATAAAATGTTATATTAATATTATTATACTTACTATTTTATTATTATTATATTATTAATGAATGGATTAAGTATAATACTTTTACTATATTATAATATTATTTGAGTATTATGTTATTATTTTTTAATTTTTTGATTGGTACATGCTTTTGACTAGAGCTATGAACTAGTGAGGCCACAAACAGGGACCTCATCCTCAACATGAATGCATAACAACTGACTCACGAGCACAATAACCTAGCAAAGACATACAACAGCCCAACGAGGATCTAGCACCAACATGAAAGCCACAACGGTTCACCCGCGAGCACGATATCCTAGCGAAGACATACACCAACCTAGCGAGGGTCTAGCATCAGCATGAACGCCACAACGGTTCACAATTCGTGATCACACTAGATGAATGAAGGCACACACAAGCCTGCGATCACAGTAGCCTAACAAGGATTTGAACCTTGGTGGCAATATCAACAATGCAACAACTTAACCAACACATTGTGAGATCAACGCATTATACTATTATTTTTTATATTATATTATATAATTATAATTTAATATAACAAGAATATAATATATTAATATGGTTTAAAATAGGTTGAAAATATAATTTATGTAACAAATATATTAAAAATTTTCTACCCCTAAGTTAGGCATAAGGGCTCATTGTACCTCATAAAAGATGATGCAAAAAAGTTAAAATGCATGCCCTAAGAATAGGGGTGTGAAATGTAAGGAAAATGCTTACACCAGCCTAAAGACTATTGCCGCAACAAAAAATACCCTCAATTTTAGGTTTGCAGAGTACCCCCATTCTCTTTGGGAGAGTGTACACTATTTTTAGAGTGAAAGCGCAAATGCATGTTATGGCAAGCAACTGTGCCTTTGCTAAAAAAAATCCTTTTCCTCTTCACCACCTCCCAACCATAGTTGTAGTCTTCTTCAGATTGTTGGGCAAGTATAGGTGTTGCAGGAGTTGTAATGGATTCCTCACACCTACTTATGGGTAGTTGATTTTCATTTGTCGATACACATGTATCCTTTTCTTTGAGTTTTCCTTTAATCTAAGGTGCAACCCCAATTTCCAAACTTCCATCTACAACATGTTGAGATCCTTGTGAAAAATCATATTCCCCCTTTGAGTCTACATCGGAATAGGGAGTAACATCCTTGTTGGTAGATTTTCCTTGGTCATTAGTCAATTTTTGTTGTGCACACAAATTGTCCCTATTTTGTCCATGATCATTTGAGGTATTTGGAGCCATTGTTAGACTAGAAATCAGAAATGAACATGCATAAATCATCAAATGGTAACCAAAAAATCATAAGATTTAAGCAAAACTATTCTAATCTAACAATGGAGTACAAATATGACATAAGAAATTTGAACTAAAATAATGCAATTATACCTTCCTATGTCAACAATGATTCATCTCCATTGTTCTTCTCCTTTTTGCTTTCGAAGCTTTGTAATGCTGCTCTCAAATTTTCATGTGCACTAATTCGACAAGCTCAAGACAATAATAATGGAAAAAATTTGAAGACTATGGTTGTTAATGTGAAGAAATGATAGCCGAATTCATAGAAGAAGTTGGCAAAATTGATGGACATCAAATAGAAAATCGATGGTGAAGGTCGAATGAGAAAATTTGCATGGGAAAGTTGCTCCATTTTTAAATAGAAAAATGGAAGACAAATGGAAGAGTTGAGTGGAGGAAGAAAAATAAATTAGTAAGAGTTAAGTGAAGAGAAAAATGGAAGAAATAAGTTAAGAGTGAGATAGAGGAAATTTTCAAAAATAAATAAATAATAGTTCATTTATTTTCGAAGTCATGAGTAATTAATTATAGAGGAACTTTAGGCTAAAATAATTAAATAACTATTTTATTTTTTTAATTAAAGGAAAAATTAGGTTAAGACTTAAATAATAAAAAACAATTATTTAATTCAAAGAAATGATGAGAAAGAAGAATTAGAATAATTAAATAATTAAAATTGCTTAATTATAAGGATGAGAAGAACAAAATTAGGGTTAGACGAAGATTAAAGTTAGACAAAAGTTAGCAAGAAAAATGTCATCAAAGACTCGGGACAATTTTGAGTGCCTACATTTTGCCCCTCTTTGAGACAATGTTTGAAGTAACATTATTTCAAAGAAAAATCAAGAAAAAATTGCTTCAGGTCCTACCCTAGTGTGCCTTGACAGAAGCGGGATTATGGTGCCCCCTTATGGAATTTGGTGAAAAATATGGAAATTGAGACAAATTTTTCAATAGGATGTTTGAATGTGTTTGGATAGAAGAAATATTAGCTAGAAGAAAAGGTTAGTAAGAAGTGAAGAATGATTAGTTCAATCGATATTGGATGTGGAGAAGATTGATTGATCAAGATGGAATGTATAGCGTGTGATTGAGGGAAATTGATGAAGATTGGAAATGGATGGATAGGATAGATTTTGAGCTTTGATAACTACACAAATATCATCATAAAGCATTTTTTATTTTGCAAATTGATAACTTACACCAAGGTATGGAAAGACCAAGGTGTGAAATATTATCCCTTTGCGTAAACAAACACATTGCAAACAAGGAGTGCCATGACTCATACTAGTGAAAATAGAATAATTGTCCCAACAATATTGTCAAGACAAACCACAAACAAAAATATAAAAGAGAAACAATTATGATCCATCCTTGCTCCTCTAATCACTTATGGATATCCTCGAGTAGCATATGAATCATGACTAAAGATAAAGCAAGTAAAAGATATGACTCACTAGACCAAACTAGTAAACAACCACTTAGATCTTTTTGCCATAAATTGAGAATAATAGTTCAGAGTGTCTAGTTTTAGGAATGGTACATCTCGTATAAGATTCTTGGTTTGGTTTCAAGAATGCACCAACCTCTATAAGATAAAAGATAAGAGATAAATATAGATGATGAAGATAGCCAATTGATCGGTTAGGCATGAAGGCTAGCTTGATAGTTCATTTGCTATTTCAAGATATGTTAAGCTCAGTGTTTTGCAAGATATTTTGTTTGTGTCTAGCCAAAGTGTCAGTTTTAGCAAAGGAAAATTTATTATGGAAGGTGAGTTGTGGTTGGTGTAAAGCTTATTATGGATTGGTATGGAACGTTTATTAGGGAGGGTGAAATGAATTTATGATGAATACACATGGAAGGTGAGATTTTTCTATGGATGGTATACTAGATAAGGATAATGACAAATGCATATGAAAGATACACACAAGAAAGCATTCATGGATGCAAAAGAATAAAAAGACAAACATGATCTTGCCCCTAGTCAAGCTAAAAACCAATTGATTGATGATGATGATGAAGTTGATATGGGAAGGAAACATCCTAAAAATAATGTTAGGAGTGGGAAAGGCATATCCCAATGATGATAGTGTGACTAAAGGATCAAGGTTTACAACAAGGCTGGGAACAAAATGAAGGAATGTTTTGGATGATGCACTAGATTGTATAGCAATTTTATATGTATTAAGATTGTTGCATTTGTCCTTGATGACTAACCTTAGGAAAAGATGGGATTATGGAGGGTTGTTGGCTAGGTGGATTGGAATCTTAGAACCAATAACAAGGGAAAACCAAGTCCTTTCATAGGGATGAAAGGATAATGGATCACTTTGGTAAAGGATAGGAGACATGGGGATTATTGGATGGAGGATATAGCATATGATCTCCAAGGTCTATGTCACATAGGAATAACTTGTTTTCTCTAAGGTATGGGGTTAGATAGTGTTATATAAGAAATGACATGATATTGTATCCAGTGTAGTATATGGCCAAAGGATTGACATGTCAAGAGTTTTCTAAAGCATGATTTATGTTTGTGCCCCAATCATTATCAAGGTCAAGGTAGATAGGGAAGATGGATGAAAATGATATGGATTGGGTAGATGGAAATGTCATGACAAAGGCATGGAAGATGAGACAACTTTCGCCCAAGTGTACAATGGTCCACATAGATAATTTATTTTACACATGACGCATGTTTGCCAGGTTTTCATCATGGTACTTATCCAAAGCACCACCAAAGTGGTTTTCACTATTGAACAATTTTTTTTCTCTTTACTATTTTTTTCAATTTTTTGTTTTGTTTTTTTGTTTTTTTATGATTTTGATGTCACACAAGACGTCTGTTTGCCAAGTTTTCATCAAGGTGACAATTTTTTGCTTTTTGTATTTTTGTATTTTTGTATTTTATTTTTGTATTTTTGGATGGCCTTGACATTTTAGATGATCATTGATTGTTCTAAATCCTTTGATGGTGTTGATGTAGAGGTTGGTGTCATGATATGCCAATAGTGACCTCTGTGGAGGAGTTGCCTTGTAAAGATCATGTCGCTTGCATACAATTGGTGGATGTCATTGTGATCCTTTCTGATACTAGGGTTGGCCTTATAAGAATACTCACATTGTGATAGAGTTCCATGGGAGTCCTTATGATAAAGAGTTGTTGCCAAGATGTGATGGATTTGTGAATAGGAGTTTTGGACTTCAAGCGAGATGTTGGGTTATGATCGATGATAGTAGATCATGTGGATGGATTATTTGGAAGTTTGGATGTAGCACTTTTTATTTGTCAAACTTGGGGTGGTGGATGATAATTTTTTAATTTTGATTGGGATAGTATTTGGAACTGACACTTTTATATGCCTTGTATGATGATCATATTGAAGGAGGTGGAAATTTTTTATGTGGAAGACCTCTTTTCATGTGGCTCCACATTTTGATTGACTATTAGATTTGGACTCTTTTCTTTACTTGATCTATTTTTCTTTGGGATCCATTTTAACTTCATTTGTCCACTTGGATTTTTGTGTGATTGAATGGCCTTTGACATCTTATTTTGGACTTTGTATTTGTAAGGATTTTCTTTTTGTTGGTTCTAATTGATGGGTTTAATTAATTGGGAATGATGGTTTTATGGTGTGGATGGGAGAAGTGTTGGAAACAACATTATGGTAAGGACTACTCATGGCCCCCATTTTGATGTTAGTGTCAGATAAAGTTTCCTCCAGTATCATGGAGGCATCACTAACACCAGTTGATTTGCTGATTGAAGAATAACCAAGACCTTAATGTTGAATATTTGCATGAAACTATATTGGTTATAGAATGCCTTGCTCATGTAGACCTAATCCTCTTCCTTGATACTACATGCTTTGGCATATTTTATTTGTCACAAGTTTTTTTTGGAAACAAGATGCTAACCCATTGTTGTGTATCTAGAAACCATTAACGTTTGGTACTTTCTCATCTACAAGAAACCCTGCTTTGATAAAAGTAGATGATTCTAGTTAATAGGATATTGAAGCTTTCTCCTTTGTCATGATTGTTTCTTCTTGATCATTTGTCATGTCAATTTGATCCATGGTAGATTTTGTATCTTCTTGTCTAGTTTGATCCATGGTAGCTTTTTTATCTTCTTGTTTGATTTGATCCATGGTAGCTGAACTTTATCTTCTTGTTTTATTTGATCCATGGTAGCTTATGTATCTTCTTTGATGTTATCCATCCCATTTATTTGATTATCTATGTGTCTAAGGGAGGTGTCTCATCTTAGGAAATGGAGGTGGTTGGAGTTTGAATAGGATCGAATTAAAGTTTTTGGTCATGGATGGTATGGAGGTTGATGAGGGGATCATCTTGTATTTCTTGATCAATGATAAGACCTTGAGCAATTATTTGGGTGTCATGACTAGAGATGGGATCTTGATCAAGTATTAGATTAAATTGGATATCATGATCATCGAGATGGGATTTCTGGATAGGCTCAAGGATAGGATCATGACCAAAGAGTGGATTATCATGGGTGCTATAAGTAGGATCTTGATTAAGGATTGGATTATCATGGATGTCATGATCATCTACTAAGATATTTTGGATTTAACTTGATATTGATTTATCTTAGAGTTTATTTCATCATGCTTTGGACTTTTCTCTTGACATATATTCAATGGTTTAGGCAATGGAATGTGATTTTGGACAATGATAGGATTTTCTTCGATAGACTCAAGATTTTGGATAGGAAGCTCTTGAGTTAGATTGATAGGTGATGGATGGTATGATGGTGGAAGAGGGTTGGATGGTGTAGGATTAGCAATCAGATGGTATTTTTTGACTTTATTTTGAGGAAAATCATTTGCTAGTAGTCCTTGAGATCATTACTAGATGTGCTTTTATTGGATGGATTTGTGGATGGAGATTAAATGGATTGGAATGTCTTAGCAGATGAAGGATTGTGAGAGATGGTGGAGGCTATAATAATAGGGTTTTATTGTATGGTTTGTTGTTGAGGAAGGATTTGGATGGAATATTGGTTTCCCTTGTCAAGGTTAGGATAAGGATGACTAGTGGATGTTAGTTGGGGATTAATGGTAGAGATTGTGTTAATTGGTTCTTAACATTGAGGGTAGATGTATGGATGACTATAGCTTATAGGTTGTTAGTAAGTAGGTTGGATGGAAGGGGGTTTCTGGTATTGAGGATAGATGGATGGGTTACTAGAGCTTGTAGGTTGTTGGTATGAGGGGTAGATGGATGGATGGCTAGGGATTGTGGGTGATTGGTATTGAGGATATCGTGACATGTTATAAAGTGGATTTATGAATTGTTGTTCAAATGTGGGGGGTGTAGTTATATGTACCCTTGTCACATTATGGGATGTCCTACCAGGTGGCATACTCATGTTTAATTGTTGTGGGGTAGGATTATTTGATGAAGGTACTATGTCAATGGAATCTATGTCTTGGGATGCCACATTAGGTTTTTGTTTTATTATGGTAGAGGTATCAAAACCAACAAGAAGCCTAGCTCCCTGTGGTATAAGTTTTAAAAGGTATCTGGTGGGATCTTTAGCCATGATTTCCAACATTACATCTAGAAACTTAGGATCTCATGAGGCCTCATTAAATTTATCCTGGGTAAGAATTTGTGTCTCAAATTGTATTGTTCTTGTGGAATCAAAAGTAGGGTCTACTAGAGGATCCACTGGAATTTTATTACTCTGTGACCTAGTTTCAACCATATAAGACCTGGTAGGTTAAAAGACTATGTTTTGGGATTTTTATAATTTTTGATTTTTTGGGAATGATTATCCAAACAATGAATGAGCCTATGCTAATATTTTTGGATTTTTAAATATTAAATGATTATGCAAATGATAGTGTATAGTTATGGACTTTGGATAGTTGAAGATAGTGATGGTAAATGACATATGGTTATGAATTTTGACCTTGAAAGATGATGATTAACCAAAGTAATCAAAAGGGATGTCTAGATATTTGAAAGAAAAAAGTGAGGAAGATGGTTGATAGGATTTGACCCTAAATTGGACTTGTGAGTTTAAAGCCAACTATTGATGGTTGATGAAAAGATAAGAGATCTAAACACCTAAAGGATAACTAAGGTCGAATCAAAATCTAACTAGAATAAAATTGTGAAGTATGTTTGGTGAATGAAAATGACGTGGTGAAAATGAAAATAGACCAAATTAACCACAAAAAGTCTAAAATCTCAAAAGGATAATGATCAAGGTGATGGAATATAAAAGACAAACGCTAACTAGATTGTTGAGATTAGGGCCAATTGTGGATAAGAGGACAACAAGACACAAGATTCAAGATTGCCAAGGATAACCAAGGTCTAATGAGGATTGGTTGGTTTACTAGTTTGAAATGTAAGGGTGGATTATTATGACATTGGATGACAAACCTTATTGCAAGGTAAAGATAAGCAATCAAAGACTTTTTTTGGTTTTTCAAGTTTTTTTGGATTTTTGGTTTTTTAAATGTTTTTTGGTTTTTGAAGATGTTTTGAAAGCCTATACTAATAAAAAGATAAAATATTAAAAAAATCTAATACTCAAGGAGGATAAAGTCCTCATTTGGTTTCAAATGGGGAGGTTTTACTCTAACAGTATTAGACACAAAAAACACATGAACAAGCCTAGAATTAATCAAGTGGGAGTGTTATATTAGTGTAGGCCCACCACACCAAAGGTGCTAATACACCAAGATTAGTGTGAAATGCTTCTCTTTCGAGAGTGGATAGCTAGAGGTCCAGTGGAACAAGCCTAATATGACAACATGCTCACTTTTCCTCTCTCCTTAGGAGGCTAAAAATACCAAACCCAAATATTTCTATCTCTACTCAAGGGCATACATGGTGGGTAGCTTCAAGCATGATACTATACCCTGCACCACACTAAGCAATAGCCAAAAGGTCTTAAACTAGGCTATACAAGATTTCTAGGGGTATCCTCTATATGCCACAAGGGCACGTGAGGCCTAATCCATGTATTTGAAAGTGCAAGTAAGTCAAAAATTTAGGAGAAGAGGGTAACCCACCATTCTCATTCACTTCCCCAAGGTATAAAGTTATTGGGGGCTTAACTTGAATAACAAACTCATAACTTCCAAGAGGCATGTCTTTCGATTCACCCTTCACTATTTATACTCCATCATAACACTGGAGTTGAGGTCATCCTCTAGGGTGATGAAATCCCTAGACATGCCCCCTAAAAAGAAAAGGAAAAAGTGGTGTTTCTACTTCTCAAGATCACGCAAAGTGTGTGAGAGAAGAGCATACACACACACACTCTTTCTCTAGACTAAAAGACACTTTTTCTTTAATTAACCAAATCCAAATGTGAATTTTTCTTTTAATCTCACAAATAAATTGTTTTAAAAGACACAAAAAAAGAAGTGAGGCATACAAAAAGTAAAATGGTCTATTAAACTGTCTTCTCAATTTCGTCCTACAAAATTGATTTCGTTAGAAGTTTTATTCTTTGTATTTGGCTTACAAAAAAGTGGTGCATCAAATGATTAGTGAAAACACTTAAAATTATTCAAATCAAAAAACCAATCACACCTTTAAAAATTCTTGTGAATTTTTTAAGAAATCATCAAAAAACAAGGTTTGAAATTGAAACATTCACTTTAACTGATTATACTTTTTTTTGATATCTTATTTATCAAAATTGAAAAGGAGAAGTAAGCAGTCTCACCAAATGATTAAACTTTTGTGGATTGATTTTTTAACCAAAAAATGAAACCACATTCATTATTAACATAATTTAAATATATGCAGCAATAAATTTGCAGTAAAAATAGAAATTCGTACAAATGTACAGATTGACAAATAAAGTGCCTAAAAAATGTATGTTTTAAGCATAAAATGTTATCCTACACCAAAGTATGGGGCATAATGTATGAAAATTTGTTTCTTGACCCTTCCAAATACAATTGTGATATATGTTTCTCCTCAAAAATCCCATAAGTATTGTGATTTTCACAACCTCTTGAAAGTACCTACAACCTTCAAGACATAAAACACCAAAAACTTGCAAAAAACAAGGTTAGCCAAGAAGGTTAGTTCTTCATGTCAGGTTCACCAAATGTTAGACTAGAAATTAGAAATTAACATGCATAAATCATCAAATGGGAACCACAAAACCATGATTTAAGAAAAACGATTCTAATCTAACAATGGAGTACAAATATGACATAAGAAAATTGAATTGAAATAATACAATTATACCTTCCTATGTCAACAATGATTCATCTCCATTGTTCTTCTCCTTTTCACTTTCAAAGCTTTGTAATGTTTCTCTCATATTTTCATGTGCACCAATTCGACAAGCTCAAGACAATACTAACGACAAAAATTCAAAGATTGTGGCTGTTAATGTGAAGAAGTGATAGTCGAATTTATAGAAGAAGTTGACAAGATCGATGGACAAGATCGAATAGAAGATCAATGTTCAAGATCAAATGAGACAATTTACATGGGGAATTTTCTCATTTTTAAATAGAAAAATGGAAGAGAAATGAAAGAGTTGAGTGGAGGAAGAAATATAAATTAGTAAGTGTTAAGTGGAGAAAAAGGTGGGAGGTGGAAGAGTAAAGTGGAGAAAATTATGGAAGATGTAAGAGTTAAGTGAAGAGTGAAATGGAAGAAATAAGAGTTAAGTGAAGGGTAAGATAGAAGAAATTTTCAAATATAAATAAATAAATATTTAACTTCATGAATAATTAATTAAATTAAATAATTTAATTAATTATAGAGGAAATTTAGGTTAAAATGATTAAATAAATAAAAATATTTATTTAATCAAAGATGAAATTAGGTTAAGACTTAAATAATTAAAAATAATTATTTAATTCAAAGAAACGATGAGAAAGAAGAATTAGGATAATTAAAATTATTTAATTATAAGGACAAGAAGAAGAACAAAATTAGGGTTAAACGAAGATTAGAGTTAGAAAAAAGTTAGCAAGAAAAATGTCATCAAAGGCTCAAGACAATTTTGAGTGTCTACATCCATAGTATAATGTTTGGGAGCAACATCTTCCCACCATGTGGTAGAGCACGATTCTTTGGATTTGGAGCTAGGGCAGTATGCAGTAAGGTGGCCAACATTGAAGCATTTTTTACAACGAAAAAGTAGACCTTTGTAATACAAAGGTTGAACCTAGATTTGACCATCCATGCTAAGAGTTATTTCTGTAGGGAGATCTTTTGAAATATCCAAATCTACCAAAATAAATGCATAAGTCGTGTGCATGAAATTTGAGGATTGGATGTCAATAGCCAAACCCAAATCATGAATCACTCTAGAAATGAAGTGGGAGATTTGGGAGACAAACCCAAATAGGCTTGACATTATAAAAAGACTATCTGGAGGGGTTGAAAGTGGGGTGCCATGATTTGGTCAACAAAATATGTTGGCCCCAAGCCCAAAGATTGTGAAGAACATTGTTTTGATCCTCCACACAATCAAATGCAACAATAAAAACCCCAACACTTAGCTATATTTCGAGTCTTTCTTTTAGAGTTGGTTGTTAGGTTTTGGTGATCCATTGGTGTAAACTAGGAAGACAAGGCCATAAATAGCTAAACCTACAAATTAGTCCGTGATTTGCAAAAAAATCTTTAATTTCTACTATTTCTTTCTTTACATCATCAAATTTTAGATCAATGAACTTACCAATAGTTTGGATAGGCCTTCCCCAATCTACACACTCATTGTTGGGCCCTCCATGTTTTAATTTTTTCCTCTTGAGGGTTTCGTTTACCTCCTGATTGAGGTAATCGCCTAAACTTCTTGTTGAATCCCATTAGGTTTTCTATGTAGTTCATATTGCAAGATGATTTCATAATCACAACCACAACTTTCAAGAAATGAGGGATTGAGCATAAGAGATGAAGCCTAAGACATCGTTGAGGGACCACCATTGGTATGTCATCAAGCATTAGGGGTTGAAGCAATCTTTGCACTCTCAATACCATTTTCAGCAACATGTGGATCTGCCTCGAGACAAGCAAAAGTGTTACCTGAATCCCTATCTATGTATTTCAGTAATGGAAACATTCTCAATAGCTCAATCCATACTAAAAATAAAATTATATTGATATATATTAATTTGATCCTATTA
The DNA here is from genome assembly GCA_007258455.2 of Sequoia sempervirens. NCBI lineage: Eukaryota > Viridiplantae > Streptophyta > Pinopsida > Cupressales > Cupressaceae > Sequoia > Sequoia sempervirens. The sequence goes on from VDFB02030559.1 coordinate 18,022, forward strand.
ATATAAATTAATTAAAGAATATTAATATATGTAAAGGTTATATTAATAACTTAATAGGATATTTTTAATGTAATATAAATAATTAATAATAATTATTATAATATTAATTTAATATATATTATAATATTATATATTAAAATTATATTATAAAATTATAATTATATATTATTATTTAATTATTATAGTTTATATTATATTATAATTATTATTTATATTAAACTATTTTTTATTTATATTATTTAAAGTATATTTTATGATTATAATATAATATAATATTATTATTATAAATTTAATTTAATTAAATTTTGCTTCAAAATTATATTATATTGTAGTTATATAATATTATTGCCACACTATACCAATAGTGGCTACTACTATATTATTAATAATATTAGTATTTTAATATTATAATTTGTAAAATATTATTATTTATATTCTAATAATAGAATTATATTATTATTATTGTAGACACTAAAATTTGTCCTAGCCTACAAGGAACATTTTTACACTAATTGTTGTCTTATCCATATAATTAAATAATTATCAATTATTTAATTATTATCAATGTCATATTCTACTATTAATTAAATAATTTCATATTATTTAATTAATTTGCATTACTATTATTCTTCTAAATTAATTAGTTAAATAAATATTATTTATTTGATTATCCATTATCCATTTCCTAAATTAAATAATTATTTTAATTATTTAACTATCGATTAATTTCTCAACATTATCCACTCTCCATAAATAAATAAAATAAATAAAATTATTTATTTTATTTATTTAATCTATTTGCACATGCCTTTAATAATGAATTAATTTAATTAATTATTAAATCTCATGCATTTCCAACTCACCTTCTGATTGAGACTTACTCTCAGTCCCCTAACTAATCAGTTTCAGACCACTGTTCAATCAATCCAATTCACTAACACTCAGTTTGAGTTAATAATTCAATCAATTCTCTTAACTAAATCATGCAAACAGTTGACTAATCCATGCACTCAATTCACTAAATCATGCAACCAATTAACTGATCAATTGATTCCTCTCATCAATTCTCCACCATTGATCGTTTCAATTCTTCCTTGAATCTAGAATATTCATCAAACCTACATTTTCTATAAAAACCAATCTTCATCCTCATTTGAAGGCTAGCCATGATCTTTGATATTTTTCTATCATATTCGTTCGAGCTTATTGTAATTATGCACACATAAAATCTAAGAGCAACAATAACTTACAAAGCAAAATTGAGAAGGACAATGGATGTGATTCAATGCTTGATGTGAGAAAAGTTATAAGATTTGATTGATCTTTCACGTTTCTTACATTTATTCATCTTCATTAATAGATTGGAAATGGTTTGCTTGAATCTAATGGTTTTCGTAGTTGATGTTTATGATTATAGCATATTTTCTTGATTTCTCGTAGTACAATTATAATCTTATATTATTATTTGTATATTATTATTATTATATTATTCTAATATTATATTGTTCTTATTATCAAATTATCCCTATTATTATATTATTATTAATATCAGTATTTTAATATTATAATTAATAAAATATCATCATTATTATTATTATTAGTTGTTGCGTCATAAATTGTCATCCTTGACAATTTTACATTATGTTTTGCTCCCTCTTAAGTTATTCGACCTAATTGAGCACCTTATTTCCTAAATTATTCATTCCATGGCCTATTTTAAACAATTACCAACAAATTGCAAACAAAAAACAAATGCATTTATTTAGTACTTTTCTCCCAACACCTTAATTCTCAAAAAATAAGGTTGGGACATAGTCGTCCACGGTGACTTAGTCCCCTATTTTGGCTCCAAATTCAAATATGTCAGTGTCGTATTTTATTATTTGAAATTCAAATGTTCAAAGTTAGTTATAGGGATTTAAATTAGAATAATTGCATATAAATACCTTGTTATTGCATCATTTGAAGGACACGAAAATTATTGTCCAGAGAAATTGTTATCAAGAGCATTATCAAGCAAGTCAAGAGCGCCATTTCAAAGATTCATTGCAGCAATTCAAGATCCAAGAATCATCTCAAAGTGTATGTGAGTTCATGTTTTCATGTTTATGCTTGTGAAGACTAATCCTTGTAGGTCTCCAAGAAATCCAAGCATTCAAGCAAGCAAGATCCAAACCTTGAGGAGATTTGTATGACTTCAATCCTTCAAGGAAGCCATTGAAGGGTGATGAGTTGCCATACTTTTTTGATTCATCATTCCTTTTTATCATTTATCCATTTATCATTGACATTACCATTGAGGAAGTGGAAACACTAACACGGGGTTTGACTAAGGCAAACCCCTAAATGGTACAACCCTTCCTCTCTCTTTGAATGTGCAGGCTTCAGCTCTGAAGAAGATTGAAGGAGGCTTGAAGGTTAATTATTCATTATTGCAATCAAACCCTACACCTTGAAAAAAAATAGAAACTTAGTTATAGAATTATCTGACAGTGTGACAAGCAAAAAATGGAAGCTCTAACCTGGCTCCTGAGGACTATGAAATAAATTTGAATTTCAATCAAAAAGACATTGTTGCCCTGGGTGACTTAGTCCTCCATTTTCAGCCCCAAATTCGAACCATTGGTGTACAGTACTCTACTCAATCCATTTCTACTATCTAAATTTGTCTGTGACTTTTTGTGTTTTTTGTATTTGCATTAGAACTAAAATTTACACCATTAGACTAGTCATTGCATTGCATTTCATCCTTAAGTCCATTCCAAATTTGGTCAGGGTAGGTTGACTCACCTTTCAAGTTGTAAGTAAATCATATATCTTTTCCAAATCCATCAAACACCCATTCATAATCATATCATTTCATTCCCCCTTCTTAATGATAAATAGAAAAAGGTGCCAAACCCTAAAGAGTGTAAATCTCCAAAGGTGTTTCCTTTTTTTTGCATAACATTAATATTCTATTATTATTATTGTATTATTGTTTTATTAATAAATATTAAGTTATTATATTATTATTTTATTATTATACATAAATGTAAAAAATAGTATTTGATAAAGTAAATAAAAGTCCAGGATAAAAATAGTATGTACAACCAATTTTACATAGCAAGTAGGAGAAATATTGCTTATTTTAATAGGTTGGTTTTCTATTTGGTTTTATGCATAACAAGGGCTTGTTGCAGCTACAATCCTTGCCTAAAGAAATGTTGCAAGTAGTTGATCAAAATAAATAATTATTTCATTACTTATTGAAGACATAGAACATTGATGGAAATGATAAAATAAAATTAGCATTTGCATTGAAACATAGCTTAGTTAAATAGATTTAATACACATCATGGTACCTGCATAATTAAACATCTTGAGATTATATGACTTGTTGAGCATTGGATGTGCATGCCATAACTAAAATACCAATGACCCAATAATTAATATGAGATAAAAAAAAATCATCAAATACGTGCATGCATAAGGCACAAGATTAAACAATCACAACAACTTGTTATCACTTGTAGCATTCCACACAACTCCTATAGTATCCTACACAATAGTAGTAGCATGATTTAGGACTACAAGTGAATTCCTAAGTGACCATGTAGCATGTGCCTAGCTTTTGAACCTTCTTGATCTAAACTACTGAATTATTGTTGAAGTAAGGGCACTTCCTGAGAAGTGTTTGGAATGTTTATAATACTTAAATTATTTTGACTTAAATTTTTTTAAATCTTTGTTCAAAGTGAAATGAGCTACACTTTATCTATAGTATTGGATGTTTTCTACATGAACTTGTCATAACCCAATTTTATTACATATTTATCATAATATGGTAAATCGAATTATTGAAGAAATTCAATTGAATATTAAATGAAGAGTTTGGAATATTTGAAAATTGAATGAAAGAAGTTGACTAATGTTGACTTTGCGAACCTTTGAAAATTATTTTATATGTTATATCAAGAATTGAATGTTACTGATCAATTTGCAAGTGCAAGTGTATGTAGTTGCAGGGTGACAAGTTGAAGGACGAGAACACAGTTGAAGTAGGATTGTTTACCCAGATCAAATGGTAAGCCAGTTGGAATCTAGGTGCACACACCACAAATGACATGATGACTTGTATTTGACTGATTTGCATATATAAGAGAACAAAATTTTCTTGATTTGAATTCTTTCAGTGCTTGAAAATGAATGGTTTTTAGATTAAATTGTTTATTCAAACTTTGTGATTTGAAGGAAACGAAAGCAAGCATTGTAAAGAAAATTATTTTCTTTAGTGTAGAAATATATATACAAAGATGCTCGAAATGAAAATTTAAGTTCCTTATTTTAAATGATAGTGTATGGAACCTATAAGCCATTCCAAAACAAGAAACTTGTATATGAATGCATATATATATATATATATATACATACATACATACATACATACATTATTCGAATATCATAAATGCATATGGATCAAGTACATATGAATATACATATATATACATACATACATACATATATATTCAAATTTGTATTGAATTCAAAGCCGATAATTGATACATTATGAATCAGATTATGGAAAACAATGTAAAATCATAAGGAAAATCCATGATGGACGTGGCCTGCTGAATCATAAAGACAATTTTCTAATTTAGAGGTCGGCGGCATGGCCATAACACCATCGCCCCAGAAAGTATGCAAGAAAAGTAGTGTTGTTTCCATTTTTCTTTGAAGGAGCACAGGCGAAAAAGCAAAGAAGAAAGTAATAGGAGAAATTTGAAGGAAAAAATAGGGACAAACTTGAGACTGGAAAAATTTGAGGAAAATGACATCAAAGTTTGATTGGAGGTAATTCGATCCCATTATTTTTGCATAGACTTAGCTTTATTGCTAATATCGAATCATGCAAATGATGTTTTTCCTTCATTTCAATTGGATGTTATCATGGCATCATAGGAATGAGGTCATTATTCTGTATGTGAATCAACTTGAAGTCGAATGTATATATGTATATAATATCGATTATCACCTCCTTAAGGGGCATGGCCTCTGACCTATTTAGTAGGGAAAAACAACATATCTTAGAGCCTTTGTGGCTATTGTACAGAGCCAGGCCAAGGCTAAAGAGCCTCCATTGGCTCAACCTTCATCCTTATGTTTCATGTTAAAGCTTAGCTTTTGTAGGCTATCAAAGTTTATTCTGATTTATTGTATGTGTTTGTAAATATATTCCTTGAGAAGGATCGGTTTCGATCCTATGGAAAGGGTATGAATTCTTTGCATTTTATTTGTATTGTTTCTTATGCTTAGTATCGACGGGTCAATACTTGTAATAGGGCTTGAACAAAATCTCTTAGAGCTTCACATATATGTATATTGTCTTTTAATGGGAAGCCGACCCCGTTCTGTAGGAAAGATGGAAATATTTATTTGTTAGAGAAACACCAATCCTTGCTTGGTTCAAACTTAATATCGATGGGTTGACCCTTGAATGTGTAAAGTACAGATGAAATTCTGCATGTTTAATAATTTTGCATGCATGGTATAAAAAAGTAAGCCCTCATGGTCAATTTCTTTATATATTTGATGCTTAGAAAGAAGACACCCGACCATTGAGATTGGTCAATCCAAAGCAACTGTAGCTTGTTTTGTTGTAGCCTAAAAAGGCATGAGTATTGTTAAACCTAAATATTTTATGCTTTCTATGACTAAAATATTTGCTCAAGTATCTCATCGACAAGCATATCGAACATAGTTTTTTATATGCTATTTAATTGCTTATCGAATTTCTAGTGATGAAAGTGTTTAAGAATTTGAATAATAGACATTCTGTCCTTATGTATGAAATTGGGCTATTTGATTGTTTATTTTTAGATCATAGTGGAAAACCCATTCTATTGTTAAACAAAGAGAAAATCTAGTAAAGTGATCCTATAACATGTAAGAAAATAGAGTAAACAACATTATTTTTCTTTAAATGTAACTGTTTGGTTTAAAACAATATTGTGTTGATATAAACAATGGATATTCTTTTGCAAACAACTCTATTTTGTTAAAAATTTATCTTTATAGCTGAAAACAACTTGCTTTGTAATTGTTTAGTGGGAAATAGTACTTGTTATGTTCAACAATGAATGTTTATATGTAAGCAACTTGTTTTATGGTTGTTTAGTAGGAAATAGTACTTTCTCTATTCAACAATGAATGTTCATATGCAAACAACTTGTTTTATGACTGATTAGTAGGAAACAATACTTAAACTGTTAAAATAATGAATGTTCTTATGAAAACAACAATGATAGAGTATCATAGATGTAATAATGCCATAATAGTATGTGTGAGACTGTTAGCATAGACTTGTTCTAAATTCTTCATTTTTGACATAGAAATGTCAAATGGAATACTATTTTAAGATTGCAATTTGAATTAATGATTATTTTAGAATGTATGCACAAACTTTAACATTAGTAGGCACATATATGTGTATGCACATAGACTTCGTCTATGTACATGTACATACTTGTGACACACCTTTTGTTTTTAGTACATTTTTAAAAGGAAAATGTTATGATGAGAACTAGAAAATAGTCATAAGAAAGATAAGACTGTATGTTGAATTACTCTGTGAATCATAAATTTGATTTTTGTTTAGAGAGTAAATTAGTATTTTGATTCTTCTTTTGAAGACATTTGTGAAAGAATATTTTAGATACTTGAACAAAACAGTGATACCTTAGTTGACTAGAGCACCTATTGGGTAGATGCTACTAGAGGGTAAATAGCTGTTATGAGATGTATAGTAGAAAGTAACCTTTTGGGATGGGTGCCAAAATGGAGTTCAGAGAGTATAGGTTTACCATAACCTATTCTTCTTTTTTGTTGCAACACATTTATTATGCTTGTGTCCAAGATTTCACTCTCTGTCATTCCTAGCAAAGATCTTGCATTTTATTTTCTAACTTATAGATAGAAATTGCATGTTGATCTATGGGAACGCACCAGATTCCACCTTGTAGATTGTTCTCTTGCTAAACATTCTAGGTAGGGTCATACATTCTTCAACTCAGAAGAATACCGAGGAAGCGTAAGCTTCATGGTTGGGCGGTAAAGTGCTTCAACGATGTTCTTGTCCACCAATGGAGGCAAGCATCAAAGAAGAACCTTAGTTGTTCACAAGACCATTATATTTTATGATGTAACTTGATGTAATTCATTCATGTACTTGATGCAAATTTTATAATGTGATGACTTTGTGGGCTAAGGAGCCAAGTCAAACTTGATATTGTAATTTGAATTTTGAAGTGAATATATGAATCTTTGACTCATTTTAAATGGACATGTGTAGTTGTGATTGACTTTAGCCACTAGTTATGTCTTTTTAATTTGGATTATATTCATGTGTCATTTACAATAATATTAATTAAGTAATAATTTTGAATGGGTTATTACATTTGGTATCAGAGTTGAGGGTTCAACTCTAGGCCTTTGAGTCTACCATAGTTGACAAGGGGTAGTTGACCCTTGACCCAAAATTTGGATGTCCTGAGTATTGACCGAACCTGAATTTAATGTAGGAATGGGAAGGTCAAAGGCAGGATGAAGGAAAGGGAAAACTATTAGAACCTCACATAAGAATGACGTAAAGGAAGGAAACACCAAGATAGAGGTTCAATAAGAAATTCTCGATGATGAAACTCTAGCTCAAGCCCTTACACGACTCAAGCTAGAGAGAGTCTTGAAGATTGAGGAGAGGTGAACACCTAAGATCAAAAATCCTTCCACAATCTGGGACTGGCCTCTAGGGTGTGGACCTAATGCACCCTTGTTGACTAAAGAGGAAAAGGAGAACCTGCACGCTCAACCATCCTCTTCTGCAAAGTTTGAAGTAAACTCAGATGATGATCCAAAGGAATTTCCTCTTTCTGATATCGAGAAATAAAAATTATGTAACAAAGAAGCCTATTGTAAATAAGTGTCTATTGACTCACCTTAAATATAAATAAAATAAAAAGATATTTTGGTGTGTTCAATGAGAGACTCTAAAATGTGTGTGTGTTATGGATGAATGTGTATGTCTTCTATGTTGAGGGATGTATGCATATAAAAATTATGAGATGTAGCATAAGAACGTTTATTCATAGAACCTTGTGTTGAGATGTGATGAACATGAATGTGTAGTAGGATAAGTGTGAGATGTCATGGTGACCACCAGGAAAGATGGGGGTGATAGTGGTTCTGATATCGAACCTAACAAGAGATTGGAGTAAATTCTAGAGCTTCTAAATTGACAAGAGTCTCACATGGATCATATAGGGAAAGAATTTTGAGTGGAATGCAAGGATCGAAACTGCAGGAATGTAGAAGGAAATCAAGGAGACAATGGTCCAAGGGTAGGTCCATGAGGAAAAATTGAGGAAGAGCTTGGGAAAGACCTCAAAAGAGTAGCACCGCCCAATTTCAATGGTAAGGCTATCAAAGCAGTAGTTGAGGCTTAGATTATAGAAATGGAAAAATACTTTGGGCTCTGTAACCTTTTTGAACAGACCAATGTGACATGGGCTACATATCAGCTCTCAGGTGAAGCAATGACTTGGTGGGATAATGAGAAGTTAGAACAAAATCTTCAGCTTGTCAAGATCACATGGGAACTCTTCCTCCAAGCCTTCAGGAAGAGATGGTTATCGTAGTTTTTCTTTGATAAGAAAGTGACGGATTTTTTAGAACTTAACCCAGGGAAATATGACTGTGATTCAGTATTGGGAAAAGTTCACCAACTTGTTGAAATATGAGCCTCAATATCAGGGAGATGAATGGTTATGTATCTAAAAATTTATAATGGGACTTAGACCTCACATAGGAGCTTAGGTGGATATGCATGAACCTCAAACCATGAATGAAGTCTTCCAAAAAGCCACCAAATAGGAATAGAAGCTACAACAACTATCCAATCTTCACAACGACTCAAGTTCTAAGTCTTATTATGGGAAGAAGAAATTTCATAAGGGATACAAGAGCTATCAAATCTGCAATCTCAAGAGGGGAAGTGAATCGTAGGAGAAGGGTGAATATGGTAATGGTGGAAAGAACAAGAAAGAAAACAAAGGGAAGGGAAAAGATGACCATAAGCAAAAGGGATTTAGAGAGGACAAGCTAGGAGGTCGCAAAAGGCCTCTAGATGGATGTTATACTTGTGGAGGCGACCATTATGCCGTGAATTTTCCTCAACAGTCTAAGTCACGAAGAAAGGAATCTATTAGCAGAATCACCATATCCATATTGCAATGGATAACAGACATGCAGAGTATCAGGCTTCGCCAATTCAACTAACAAGTAAGCTTTATGGCCAATTTGTTTCTATCTTAATTGATACTGGAGCTACTGAATGTTTTATAGACCCTAGAATAATATTCAAGATACCCATTAGACCTAGATACATGGAAAATTCATGGGCAGTCCAATATGGTAATCGAGAGTGGAGGGTAGATACCTGTCTCTTTTGCAGTGAGTTAGAGTTTCCAACCTTTCAAACTGAGGTCAACTTGTATGTGGCACCCTTAGGCTTGTATGATGTAATTTTGGGAATAAATTGGTTAACTAAGCATAAGGCTATAGTGAACTGTGAGGATAAGGTGGTCAACTGTCTGGATGATTATGGAAACCCAGTTGAGGTTTGTGGAATACAAAGACCCTTAGATCTTAGATAGATTTCTGTGATGCAGCTCAAGAAGGCTTGTTGAAAGAGGCGTGCAATTTATGTGGTGCATGTTAGTAATCCTGACAGTAAGGCTCACCATATTTAGATGACTATCCTATTCTCAAGGAGTTCTGAGTTGTATTCCTTGATGAACTTACAGAGTTGCCTCCGAAGCGAGAATTCAATTTTTCTATCAATTTAGTTCCAGGAGTTGAGCCTCAATCCAAGGTACCTTATTGGATGACCACTACAGAATGTTATGAGTTGAAAGCCCAGCTAATGGAATTTTTGGATAAGGGACTTATAAGACCTAGTGTGTCTCCTTGGGGAGCGTTGATTATTTTTGTGAAAAAGAAGGATGGAACTTTGTGTCTATGTATAGATTATCGAATGTTGAACAAGGTTACCATCAAGAACCGGTATCCACTCCTGAGGATTGATGAACTGTTTGATCAAATGAAGGGAGCGATGGTATTCCCCAAGATTGATCTCAAGTTAGGGTACCATCAATTGAGAATTAAGGAAGAAGATATTCCGAAGACTGCATTTAGAACTCGATATGGACATTACGAGTTCACAGTGGTACCTTTTGGTTAGAATAATGCACCAACCTCCTTTATGAACCTTATGAATAGTGTATTCAAAGATTGCTTGGATGATTTTGTTCTAATTTTATTGACGAAATTCTAGTCTACTCAAAGACTATCGAAGAGCATGATAGACATTTGAGGATAGTTTTTTAGTGACTGAGAGAAAGAAAACTTTTTTTGAAGTTTTCCAAGTGTTCATTCTATCAGGATATAGTGCACTATTTGGGCCATATTATTTCAGCTAAAGGAGTCTTCGTAGACCCCAAGAAGATCAAGGAGAACATGGAATGGCCAGTGCCTCATAATGTGTCAAAAGTCTGTAGCTTCACATGCCTCGCATGATACTATAGGAAGTCTATGAAAGGGTTCTCCCAGATTGCATCTCCTATTACCTCACTCCAAAGGAAGGGAACATGGTTTGAATGGACCAAGAACTGCGAGCAGGCATTCCAAATCCTAAAGGAGATGCTCACGACAACACCAATGTTGACTATCCTTGATCCTAATGGGAGATTCAGAGTAATCACAAATTCTTTAGGAGAGGGATTGGGAGTAGTATTAATGCAAGACAAACAAGTGGTAGCATATGAATCAAGGAAGGTTAAGCATCACGAAGTGAACTACGTGCAACATGATTTAGAATTGGTGGCCATAGTTCACGCCTTAAAGATGTGGATGCATTATCTTTTGGGAAAGCCATTTGAGCTCAAGATAGACCACTTAGGATTGAGATACATATTTAACTAGCCAAACCTTCATGCGTGACAAAGAAGGTGGTTGGAATTCCTTAGTGAGTATGAATTTGGAATTGAATACATAAAAGGGAAAGAGAACAGAGTGGTTGATTCTCTTAGTAGAAAAAGACATATGACAACCATGATCTCAACAAGGTCTAACTTGAGGTAGCAGGTAATTTTGAATCTTCCAAGGGATGAGCACTATGAGAGAGTGAAGAGCGCCCTAGTAGTAAATCCTTCAGACCATTGGTTCAATGGGTATGAGATCAAACTGGATGGTATTTTGAGATACCAAAGAATAATTTATATTCCTGACTCTTGAGAGCTGAGGAAGTTGGTTTTAGAAGAAGTTCACAATGTACCTTATTTGGGACACCCTAGAGTATCCAAGATGATCGTAGAGTTGAAGACTTTGTATTTTTGGCCTAAACTCAAGAAGGATGTAGTGGAGTACGTAACTAGATGCTTGGAGTGCCATCAAGTCAAGGTTGAGCATGCACATCTAGCTAGGTTATTGTATCCTCATGACATACCTGAGTATAAATGGTAGGTGATCAATATGGATTTTTTTTAGGGCTATCATTGAGCAAGACTAAGGATGATGTTATCTTGGCTATGATTGAAATTTTGACTAAGGTTGCACACTTCATTCCAGGAAACCTTAAGGATGGATCGTTGACCCTGGCTAAGAAATTTGTCTAGGAGATCTTCCACTTGCATGGAGTGCCAAAGACTATCATTTTTGATAGGGAAACATGGATAACCTCAAGGTTTTGGATGACCTTGAATGATACATTAGGGATGAAACTAAATTTTAGCTTGGCTTATCATCCTCAAACTAATGGGCAGACAAAGAGGGCGAATCAGGTAGTTGAAGACCTCCTCCGAATGTATTTTATGGACCAACATTATAGGTGAGAAGAATATTTTCCTTTGGTAGAGTTTTCCTACAACAAATCCTATCATACATCATTAGGCATGGCACCATTTGAAGCCTTGTATGGGTAGAAGTGTCATACCCCCATCAGTTGGAATAAATTGGAGGACATGATCATAGTAGGACCTAAAATGCTTAAGGAAATGGAAGAACAAATGAGGGTCATTAAGAGCAGATTGAAAGAGGTGGAAAACCGACAAATGAGTTATGCCGAAAAGAACCAAACTCTTAGATAGTTCACAACAGGGGATAAAGTTTTCTTGAGAGTTAAACCTCATAAAAGTTCTATTGCTTTTGGAAAGTCTTCCAAGTTTTCCCCAAGATATGTGGGACCGTTTGAAGTTTTGGAAGTGATAAACCCAGTTTCTTATAGACTACTTCTACCACCTACTCTAGCTCAACTCCATAATGTGTTTCATGTTTCCTTGCTTAAGCCATATCATCCTGATGTGACTCATGTGCTTGATTGGCAATCCTTGTAGGTATAGGATCTAGGAGTGGTGCTAGTGGAGCCCATTAGAATCCTAGATAGATGCAACGTTAAGTTGTGGAGCAAAGATATTGCTCAATTTAAGGTCCAATGGGACCAATACTTAGAGGGCAGTGCTAATTGGGAGAATGCGGATAACGCTCCTTTCTACATTTTCTTTCTTGAACAAGAAACTCAATGATTTTGTTTGAAATTTTTTGGATTGAGATATTATGATATTTCATGCCTTAAAATTTTGATATTGAAATAGACATATTTTTGATGTGATGTTGAAATAAACATATATTTTTTTATGTGATGTTGAAATAGACATATATTTCTGATGTGATGTTGAAACAGACATACATTTTTGATGAGATGTTGAAATAGACATGAATGTTTAAAATTTGATATGATGTTCTTTTATTAAACTTATTAGACATCGAGACGATGTCTCTTCCAAGAGGGGAAGGATTTCATAACCCAATTTTATTGCATATTTATCATAATATGGTAAATTGAATTATTGAAGAAATTGAATTGAATATTAAATGAAGATTCTCGAATATTTGAAAATTGAATGAAAGAAGTTGACCGATGTTGATTTTGTGAACTTTTGAAAATTATTTTATATATTATCAAGAATTGAACATTACTAATCAATTTGCAAGTGCAAGTGTGAGCAGTTGCAGGGTGACAGGTTGAAGGACGAGAACACGGGTGAAGTAGGATTGTTTAGCCAGATCAAATGGTAAGCCAGTTGGAATCTGGGTGCACACACCACAAATGACACAATGACTTGTGTATACACCTAAAAATGGTCTGGGGAATATAATTAATTAAATATGATTTATTTGATTAATTAATCCTAAATTCATCTATGTAATAAATAAATAGAAATATTTATTTATATTAAGTTCATTATTAACTCTTCTATTTTATCACATTATTTTCCTCTTAATTAAATAAGCAAAATTAAATACTTTGTTTTATTTAATTATTATCATTATTATCTCTTCTATACTTTATCCATTAAATTCTATCTTAAAATTAAATACACAACTTCAATAAGTTTGTGTTATTTAATTATCTTATCATATTTCCTCTTAATTAAATAAAGACATCCTAAAGTTTTATTTAATTATCATATTCCTCTTTATTAAATGGGAAAATATCAAATATTTGTTTTATTTAATTAAATCTTCCTAATTTGCTAAATTTGAATAAATAAAATATATTCAAATAAATGCATAAATCAATATTCCTCTATTCACTCACCAATAAAATTAGATTTTTATTAATCTAATTAATGCAATTGGCATTCACAGGAAAGCCTCGGGGACAAACCTGTAGGAAATCCTCTCAATCTTCTTCCTCTAATCTTTTCTATCATCTTTCCTAGTGTTTTCATGGGGAGGAACAATCCCCATGATCAACTCCAACCTTTCAATCTCTTACCATTCAAATCTCCAGATTGAATCTCAACCTTTGTTGTGTTACCCCTTTGCAAATGTGCTGCTGAAAATCTATATATACAGCCTTCTGAAGCATGAAAATGATCCCGAGAATTATCATCTTTTATGCAAACTTACTCTGCAAGAATTAGCACTCAAGCATCTTAAGCATTAGCATTATCATTAGCATCAATTATCATTTAGCATATTAGCATAGCATTACAACATCCGTAGATTTAGAATCACGGTAGCATCATTAGTTTTTACTGTAGCTTCCATTTAGCAAGTTTCATGTCAGGATAGTTTACGATAGCTCCATATCATCTAGGAATCATTAGAAATCATCACATCACAGCATTTAGCATCATTCTATTTTTTGAATAGACATTTTAATAGTCACAATACTTTATCAAATTTGAGGGCCTTCTCGTGACTCATAAATCTTTGGAGATAGGAGACAATAAGATGCTTTCAAGATTTTCTCTGTTTTAATTAGTTTAATTCATGTTTAATCTTGATACAATGTTTCATTAAGAGGTGTATTTAATTGTATTTAGTTTACTTTTTCCACACTTATATTCTGGCGCCCACCGTGGGGCTTAACCCCATGTTTTTAACAAGTTTTTTTGGAAAACTTTCATACAGGAATCTAGTGTAAAATGTTTTAGCATGATCGAAAGATTCTATAGCGCTTCTGAGACAAACTATAGCGCATCTGCTTGTTTTAGTGCTTCTGAAGAAAAGTATAGCGCTTTGAAGGACTGTTTTAGCACTTTGATCATTACCTTTAAGCACAGGCTGACAGTTCACTTCCAACATCTATTTTAGCGCGTTTGTAAAATTCTATAGCGATTCAGGCTATTTCTATAGCGCTTATGGCTATTTCTATAGTGCTTATGGCTATTTCTATAGCGCTTCTAAGTATTTCTATAGCGCTTTTGACCACTATCATAGCGCTTCTGTGTAATTCATTTTCTGGATCCGATGCGTCCGTGGCCAATAAATTTCATTTCTTCAGTTGGATTAAAAAGAATCAATCTAGGATAGGCACTTCTTGAGTTGGCTTAAAAATGAATCAATCCTAGGATAGTCACATTTTCATTTGGATTGAGATTTTATTAGTCTAGGGTAATCACTAGACTTTTCAATTTGGGATTTAAAAATGAACACCATGTCTTTTTGTGAAGCAACATCTTCACATAGATTAGAAAATTGTTGTTTGGGCTCTAAAATTGAACAAGCGATTTCTTTGTTTGTAAGGTTGATAGGCATATGCTCTCCCCATAATTGGGTGATCCAAAAAGCCAAACTCATCCTTTTTATGCATTCTTCAAGTTTTATTACATCCTTTAGAAGGCCTACCATAGTGGGAAAAAGTACTCACCCTACGAGAACGACCTAAGTGGGTAACAACCAAAGCCAGGTTTTCCACCCCACTCTAAAATTTAAAGCAAATCTAGGGAAACCCACCTTTTCCAGAAGTGTGCATGATAACCATCCCAAAAACCTTTGTTCTAAAGGTTGGGAGGTCTCTTGAGGGATTTTATCACTTGCCGCTCTGAATGGAAACCCTTTCTAAGAACCTAGTGTAGTATCTAGACGAGTTAGTAACCAGACATTGTAATACTCATAGTGTAAGGGGAGGGAAGAATCTACCCCCAAGACACTCACCATAGAATTTCCACAAACCGTTTGCTCAAGGGATCAAGAAATCTAACCTTGAGTACATGCCTATAAAAGACAAAAACACTAGCACCCTCTAGGGGGTGCCACGGCTGTGTGAGTCGATGCAATTTTAAGATGTGGGTTGTTTAGTATAACGATGACCTTTTGACTATTAAGAGTGAGTCTGCCTGAAGTGTTTTATTGTTATCAAACTAGTGAAAATAGGACCATGTGTGGTTCCTTTGAACACACACTATCTATTTAGATTACAACTCTTAAAAAACAATTGTCTTCATTTGAGTGTTGTGTATTCCAAAATCATTAAAATTTAGATAAAAGATCATCCTGAAAAATACAAACAAATTGAATGAAATCAAAATTGAGAATATATGATTAGAGATTGGAAAACCACTAAGTTTTTCAGAAAATCTCTTTCCAAGAGAATTAGAAAACCAAAGACACCACATAGTTACAAACATTTTTTGCAAAGAAGACATTTCTTATATCAGAATAGGAAGACTTTGCTTCATCATAGAACATTCCTCCATAGGTTTCATGATTTCGCTAGAGGTTACACTGATGATTATGCTGTAGAACCCTTGAATTCAAAAGTCTATATTCAGAGAAAATCCCTTTCACAAGAACCTAACCGTAGTCAACGTATTTGTCAATCTTCCTAGTGCAGGAGCACCTACTTGAGTGCAAGCACAAACTTTGATGTATTGTTTTTAATATTTTTGTTTTGTTATATAATGGTCTAAAAAAACCTTTGATAAGGTGTAAGGGGACCTTTTTGAAGCTTGAGTTTAAATTTGAATAAGTTAGGAATCTTTGGGGGGTTGATTCCTAAGATTTTGGGTCTGTTTGCAAAACACAGTGTGTTTTCAAACGCGAATTGTTTTGTCATTTTTGAGCCCGAAACAGAAAACCTAACCGTTTTCTCTTGATGCAAAAGGAGCTCTCAACTTGTTGAGAGGTGGGATGCTTTTTGGTATTGGCAGTTTTTGTAAAAAAAAGAAGAGGAACAACGTTTTTCTTTCCTTTTTAATGTGAAAATTGCAAATTTTTGTTTCTGCGTTGGAAACAGCAAACAGAGGATTTATGTTAAATATTTGTTGATTTTTTTAGTGCGTAGGAAAGCTATTTATATCATACTAGTGGCGTTTTAGTTAGGAAATCCATCGCTTTTATTATTCTTGTACATTCTTTGGGTTTTGTTTCTTATTTTTGTTTTGTCTGAAAGTAGTGAAAATGGGGTCTTAGGCCACGTTTTTTTTTCTGTGCCAGCAACATGGGAATGTTGGGAAGGTGGTCAAGATCTTTTTCTATAAATAGGTTAGTAGTAGGGAATGATAGAAGTTCTTGGGGCATGCAAAATGTCTTTTCCTAGGCGAGACTATAGGTACTCGGCTTGGAAAACACAGTCTTTACACTGTTAAAGCATGGTAGGGGTGTTATATATTTGATAATGCATAATGTGCTGGGATTGCAGGGACCCTCTCCATGGTAGACAAGAGAGCAGAGCTTTTGGTTTAATCTTTTGGAGGTTAGAACAAGTTGAACACTCCAAGAAAGCACCAAGGAAAACCCTAGTTCTTGCAAGAACATGGTACATTAACTGTACGGACATAAAATAGTCCAAGAACCTGAAAATTTGTTAATGTTCCAGATTAGAGCAAGGGGAAAGAAGTAGATTTGTCTTGGTAAGGTGAAGGAGGGAAGTGAGGAGTATTTTCTTTGTGAGAAGAGGACTAATTCTTGTAGCCTACCCAAACCCTAAGCTAGGGTTTAAGGGAAGCGATTGAAAAATGGAGTTTTGTGCGTGTGTAAGAACCTTTCCATGACTGTTTTAAAGTTTTCAAAACCCATGCACACCCCTGTAGGAAAGTTGGAAGATGATAGAAGTGTACTAGTCTTTATAAGAACTAAGGGCTAGATTGAGTGTATGAGGAAGAGCAACAAGAACTCTTTGGAGGCAGCAAACTGGCAAATAAGCACCAAGAACTGTTTAGCAGCAGCAAACTAGAATTGATAGCAGGGTTGGCAAGTGACCAGGGGTGCCTATTCACTTTTAGGACCTATAGGTTGAGTGGTGGAGTGAAACACCAAGGGGTTGCCCAACGGAGACCCAAAGCATTGAGATTGTGATTATCTCAATCCAACCCTCGTTCTATTAGATTGGTATCAGAGCCAGGTAAATATTTGGGAAAGGAATCTTGCATGTCAGACATAGAGTCAAGTGATACTTCCACCATGGTGACCAATGCAGAACTGGAAAAGATGGTTGAAGAGCAAGACGAAGACAATAAGCAGTTGAGGGAAAGAATAGCTCAACTTGAGGCAGCAGTGAGGAGTGCACAGTTTGAAGGAAGAATTCCAAAAGAAGAAGAGGTTGCAGAGGAAGATAAGACCCCTGAACCTGACCCCGTCTTGAAGGAGGAGCCTTTCTTGAAGGCATTAAAAGATTTGAGTGGAAAAGCACTTGAAGGAATACCACTATTTAGTGGAAAGATGGAACCTGACCTAGTCATGGACTGGATAGAAGGAATGGAGAACCACTTCGAATGTGATGGAGTTACAGAAGCACAGAAGGTGAAGGTTGAAAAATCAATGTTGAGAGGATCAGCGTTAACTTGGTGGAAATTTATCCAGACTGAAAGGGAGAAAGAAGGCAAGCATCCTATATCAACCTAGAAAGGAATGGTTGCTAAAGTGAAAGAAGCCTATATGCCAGATGACTATGAAATTCAACTCCACAAGAAAAGGCAGAGTTTAAGACAAAAAGATCAAGATGTAAACACCTACACTGAAGAGTTCCAGAAGCTTTGTTTGAGATCAAATGTGGCAGAAGATGAGAGCCTAAAAGTGGCTAGATACCTCAACGGATTGAAGTGGAATATACAGGAAGAGATGGCTTTTCTCAGCCCCAAGACAGTCCACCAATGTTATCAGCTAGCTATTAAGATTGAAGAAAGGAATAAAAGGAAGCATGATCAGTCCTCTAAGGGTAGAGGAAGAGGCAGAGATCAAAGAGGACAGCGTGGAGGTTACCAAGGAAGAGGTAATGAACAAAGAAGCCAAGGTGAATCAAAGCTTACTGAGCATGGAGGTGAAACCTCATCAAGAGGAGGATTTAATAGAGGAAGAGGACCTCAAGGAGGTTCAAATAGAGGAAGAGGAGCAGGCAGAGGTAACTCTTACTTTTCCACCATGAAATGTTATAACTACAATCAGCTAGGCCATCCATTTTATAGGTGCCCGGAAAAAGCTTCATCTAGCAATGAGAAAAGAGTAGCTTATGCACAAGAGGAAACCATGAGTGCAAAGACACCTGAGATCAGTCATATAGAATCAGAAGTAGGTGAAAATCTGATGTTCAATAGGGTTTTGATCAGGCAACCGGTCAAGGAAGAATCCAAGCAAAGGAGAGCTTTATTTAGAGCAAGGTGCAAGATATTGGGAAAGGTATGTAAGGTCATTGTAGATTCTGGTTCTATAGACAATATAATCTCTGAGGAGGTAGTAAATAAGTTAAAATTGAAGAAGGTACCTTGTGCCAATCCCTACAAAGTCACATGGTTGAACAAAGGGCAGAGTGTCTTAGTGAATGAGCAGGTTACAGTGGAATTTTCAATAGGAGGTTACAAAGACAAGCTGATTTGTGATGTACTACCCATGGATGCATGCCATCTTCTTCTTGGAAGGCCGTGGAAATATGATAGTGGTGTTGTATATCATGGGAAGGAGAATACCATAGAATTCACGAAGGATGGGAAAACTTTCAAACTGCAATCATTGATTGAGGATGATGAGGGGCAGTCCAAGGTTCTGAATATTATGTTGAGCAGTGGCAAGGAGTTCATCAAGGATCTACACCAAGGGAATGAAGGGTATGTGATCATGATGCAGCCCAAGGAAGAGGAAAAGGTTGAAAGGATAGTGTTACCAGCAGCAGTCCAAAACTTGCTTGACAAATACAAGAGCATAGTGAGTGATGGAACACCATCAACTCTACCACCCAAGAGAGCAATAAGTCATCAAATTGACTTCATACCTGGAGCCTCATTTCCTAAAAAGGCAGCATACAAACTGACCCTGGAGCAGAACCAAGAGGTGGCAAGACAAGTGGAAGAGTTGCCGAATCAAGGTCTAATTCAAAAGAGTATTAGTCCATGTGCAGTCCCAGTTGTTTTGGCAACTAAAAAAGGAGGTAAATGGAGACTTTGTACTGATTCTAGAGCAATTAATAGGATCACCATTAGATATAGATTTCCAATACCTAGAATTGAAGATTTAATGGATTGCCTTGGAGGTGCAATATTCTACACTAAGCTAAATCTTAAGAGCGGGTATCACCAAATCAGAATTAAGGAAGGTGATGAATGGAAGACAACTTTTAAGACAAATGATGGTTTGTATGAGTGGAAAGTGATGCCATTTGGCCTCTCAAATGCCCCTAGCACATTCATGAGACTAATGAATGAGGTGCTAAAGGATTTCACAGGGATTTTTGTGGTAGTCTACTTGGATGACATACTGATTTTCAGTAAGACAGCAGAAGAACATTTGAAGCATGTAGAGATGGTACTCAAAAGGTTGCAAGAAGAATAGTTGGCAATCAACCTTGAGAAGTGTGAGTTCTTCAAACAAGAGCTTATGTATCTAGGCTTTTTGGTATCCCAAGGAACGCTGAAGATGGATCCAAGTAAAGTGGAAGCCATCTTAAACTAGCCTACACCAACCACAACAACTGAGGTAAGAAGTTTTCATGGTTTGGCTCAGTTTTATAGGAAGTTTATAAAGAATTTTAGTGGTATATGTGCACCAATGTTAGATACAATCAAGGGTGGTCAAAAAACAAAGTTTAAATGGACACTAGAGGCTGATAAAGGGTTTGAAAAGCTGAAAAAAGAAGTGGCAACACAACCTATCCTGTTATTTCCTAGTTTTGATAAGTTATTCACAGTTGAGTGTGATGCAAGTGGAGTAGCAGTAGGAGGTGTCCTTAGTCAAGAAGGTAGGCATGTAGCCTTCTTCAGTGAAAAAATTAATGAAGCCAAGAAAAAATACCCCACCTATGATCTAGAACTTTATGCTTTAGTGTAGTCCCTTAGGAAATGGAGGCACTATTTATTGCCCAAAGAGTTTGTGGTCTTCACGGATAACTAGGCACTCAGTTACATCAATACCCAAGAGAAGTTAAGCAATAGGAACTTAAAATGGATGGAGTACATTCAAGCCTTTACATTTACCATTAAGCACAAGAAGGGACAACAAAAAAAAGTGGTAGATGCATTAAGTAGGAGGATGTTGACAGTCCAAGAGATACAACTGAAAATCATTGGATTGGAAAGTTTTAAAGAACTCTATGGTGATGATGAAGACTTTTTCAAAGCCTACAAGGTATGTTCAGACTTTGAAAATCACTTTCATAGTCAATATGCTGAGTATACATTGCAAAATGGGTTGTTATTCAAGGGCAATCTGTTATGTGTCCCAAGAGGATCAATGAGAGAAAATCTGATCCAAGAAAAACACAATGGCAGTCTTAGTGGGCATTTTGGTATTAAAAAAACTTTAGATCTGGTACAAAGGTTTTATTATTGGCCTAAGTTAGCACGAGATGTTAGAAAGTATGTTGAACAGTGTGTTGTTTGCATGAAAGCCAAAGGGGGAGCTAGCAATGCAGGGTTGTATCATCCCTTTCCTATTCCGAATAGACCATGGGAATGTGTGAGCATGGATTTTGTGGTGGGTCTTCCCAAGACTAAATCTGGTTTTGACAGTGTTTTTGTAGTTGTGGATAGATTTAGCAAGATGATTCACTTTATTCCTTGCAAGTCTACACATGATGCAAGCTATATTACCCATCTCTTTTTCAGGGAAGTTGTGAGAATCCATGGATTGCCATTGAGTATTGTTTCTGACAGGGATGTGAAATTCATGAGCCATTTTTGGTAAACATTATGGAGCAGATTGGGAACTAATTTTTCATTTGGATCAGCTTACCATCCTCCGACAGATAGTCAAACCGAGGTAGTTAACAGAGTGTTAGGTAACCTATTGAGGTGCTTAATAAAGGAATATGGGCAGACCTAGGATATGGTGATTTCTCAAGTTGAATATGCATATAATGATAGTGTGAACAGAACTACAGGAAAACCCCATTTGAAGTTGTGTATGGGATGCATCCAAGGGGAATTTGTGAGCTCAGAGACCTTGGAACAATGGAGAATAGGAGTGGACATGCAGAATAATTCACTCAAACCATGAAGGAGATTCATGAGTACGTTAAGAGGACAATCACAGCAGCAACACAAAAGTTAAAGGACAAAGTTGATGAGTCAAGGAGAGATGTGCAGTTTCAAGTGGGTGATTATGTGATGGTTCACCTCAAAAAATCCATATTGCAGAAGGGGATGTCCACCAAGTTACAAATGAAGCGGGTAGGACCATGCAAGGTGATAGCTAAGTATGGAAAGAATGCATACAAGGTGGAACTTCCATCGGATTTGGGCATATCTCCAGTCTTCAACGTTGCTGATTTGAACAGGTACAAGGGGACACTCAATGATGAAGTTTAGAACAGTCAAGAAATATTTAAAGATATCAGTAATATACCCCTTCCAAGTCAAGAGAAAGCTCAGGCAGAGAAGGTCTTGGAGTCCAGGGTGAAGAAAGCAACAAGACATAAGGCATATATGGAACACCTTGTCAAGTGGAAAGGAAAACCTGAGTCTGAGGCTACCTGGGTTGAAAAAGCAAATTTCAAGAAGCACGGAATTGATCCATCACTACTGACACCTCAATTTCCTTGATCTTCGTGCTGAGAGGGGGAGAATGGTGCAGGAGCACCTACTTGAGTGCAAGCACAAACTTTGATGTATTGTTTTTAATATTTTTTTTTTGTTATATAATGGTCTAAAAAAACCATTGATAAGGTCTAAGGGGACCTTTTTGAAGCTTGAGTTTAAATTTAAATAAGTTAGGAATCTTTGGGGGGTTGATTCCTAAGATTTTGGGTCTGTTTGCAAAACACAGTGTGTTTTCAAACTCGAATTGTTTTGTCATTTTTGAGCTCGAAACAGAAAACCTAACCATTTTCTCTTGATGCAAAAGGAAGCTCTCAACTTGTTGAGAGGTGGGATGCTTTTTGGCATTGGCAGTTTTTGTAAAAAAAAGAAGAGGAACAACATTTTTCTTTCCTTTTTAATGTGAAAATTGCAGAATTCTATTTCTGTGTTGGAAACAGCAAACAGATGATTTATGTTAAATATTTGTTGATTTGTTTAGTGCGTAGGAAAGCTCTTTATATTATACTAGTGGAATTTTAGTTAGGAAATCCATCACTTTTATTATTCTTGTACATTCTTTGGGTTTTGTTTCTTATTTCTGTTTTGTCTGAAAGTAGTGAAAATGGGGTCTTAGGCCACGTTTTTTTTCTGTGCCAGCAACATGGGCACGTTGGGAAGGTGGTCAAGATCCTTGTCTATAAATAGGTTAGTAGTAGGGAATGATAGAAGTTCTTGGGGCATGCAAAATGTCTTTTCCTAGGTGAGACTATAGGTACCTGGCTTGGAAAAGACAGTCTTTACACTGTTAAAGCATGGTAGGGGTGTTATATATTTGATGATACATAATGTGCAGGGATTACAGGGACCCTCTCTATGGTAGAAAAGAGAGCAGAGCTTTTGGTTTAATCTTTTGGAGGTTAGAAGAAGCTGAACACTCCAAGAAAGCACCAAGGAAAACCCTAGTTTTTACAAGAACAAGGTACATTAACTATACGGATAGAAAACAGTCCAAGAACCTGAAAATTTGTTAATGTTTCAAATTAGAGCAAGGGGACAGAATTAGATTTGGCTTGGTAAGGTGAAGGAGGGAAGTGAGGAGTATTTTCTTTGTGAGAAGAGGACTAATTCTTGTAGCCTACCCAAACCCTAAGCTAGGGTTTAAGGGAAGCGATTGAAAAGTGGAGTTTTGTGCTTGTGTAAGAACCTTTCCATGACTGTTTTAAAGTTTTCAAAACCCATGCACACCCCTGTAGGCAAGTTGGAAGATGATAGAAGTGTACTAGTCTTTATAAGAACTAAGGGCTAGATTGAGTGTATGAGGAAGAGCAACAAGAACTCTTTGGAGGCAACAAACTGGAAAATAAGCACCAAGAACTGTTTAGCAGCAGCAAACTAGAATTGATAGCAGGGTTGGCAAGTGACTAGGGGTGCCTATTCACTTTTAGGACCTATAGGTTGAGTGGTGGAGTGAAACACCAAGGGGTTGCCCAACGGAGACCCAAAGCATTGAGATTGTGATTATCTCAATCCAACCCTCGTTCTATCACTTCCATTCCATAACCCGCCATAGAATACTCCACCAGACCTGATCAGTTTTTACAATAGACAAGTCTCTGGAAACCTTAGGTTGACATCCAAAATCAAGGAGTTACCACCATATGACCATTTGGCGACCAACAACTCCCATTCAACAACCAGGCCTTATAGCACCAATCATACAACCTAGCCTTATACACCTTGAAAGCAGCCAAACTAACATTATCAATAGCTTGAGGGCATTTATTTTTGAGGAAAACAAAACACCTCATTAGTTTCTTACAACATCCATCATTCTAAACAAAGAAGAAGAAAAGACAAACATAGCAGCAGGAAGACCCATGTTACTACCTCCTGCCTAGAAACAGGTAATGAATGACATTACAATAAGGTATTGAAACCATCATACAACATACCTTATGATCATTTGGTGACCTACAACTCCCGTTCAACAACCAGGGCTAACCACACCAATATTTCAGCCCACTAACATACACATTGAAGGCACTCAAACTGACATTATCAGTAGTTTGAGAATATTTATTTTTGAAAAGAATGAAACACCCCATCAATTCCTCACAACATCCATAGTCTTACACAAAGAAGAAGAGAAAGCAGGCATAGCAGCTGAGAGACCCATGTTGCCATCCCTTGCTTGGCATTAAACAAAAACTATAGCGCTTCTACCATCTATTTTAGCGCTTATGAGCAATATTACAGTGCTTCTATCAACAGTTAATCAAACTCTGTCAGTGATAGGAAAGTATCATAGCACTTCTACAGACTGTTCTAGTGCTTCTGCTCTATCTTTTAGCGCTTCCATGGAAAACAACAACTCTGCTTCTGATCAACTTTATAGTGCTTCTGTCAGTTTAAAACATTACCAGTATCAAAGAATTAACCAGTCCTTTAGCGCATTTGTGCTTTGTTTTAGTGCTTCTGCTCTATTTAATAGTGCTTTTACTAGAAATTCTAGCCCATCTACATTTTTTTTTAGTGCTTCCACAAAATGAAAAAATAGAGAATCTTCCAAAACAACTATCAGACATATTGACATCAGAAACACAAGATTTTACCAGTCAGAAAGATTTCAAAGATTAGATAGTGTCATAAAAACATGAAACCAAGTAGGTTCTTACATGTAAATTCTTTTCAAAATCCATATCTTGCAAAATACACAATGTTAAATTATCAAGACAAATCTAGATTGTTGAGTAAAGTTTCTTCATCAGGATTCTAACATCCTACCATCATGAAACAAGAACTTAGTAATCGGGTTTTTTTTACTTATCCTCATCAATAGAATACATCATTCTATTTGGCTTCGTTAAAATCAAATTGACACTAATCTCAACATAGAGAGATCCAAGTTTAGCGGAAACAAACAAGACTTGTATGCCAATCTTGACAAGGTTGAAAAAAAAAAACTCAGAGAGAAAGAAACTAAAAATCCAAACATGACTGAAGAAAACCCTTTTTTTTATACCAACAACATGAAAACAATAAAATAACACAAGAGGATATACAGCACGCCCAACAAGACCCAAATTTTCATAAATTTATGGAAAAGGTCTTAGAACAAGACATGGAGAAATACCTTTTGATGTTAGTAGAGTTAGGTGCCAAAATTCTAAAATATTTTGACATCAATCGGTTGAAGGAAACACCTAGAACCAATGAAACAGAACCAAACCACACTCAAGATACAGATCAAGTGGTTGCTTTGACAACTCAAATGTAAACCCTACAACAACAGATTCAGAACATGCAAACAGGGACCACAAAAAAATATTTATTAAAGGACATTTGTCCTTACCCTCTTCATCCATGTGTGGATATGATACCTTTCCCTAGACATTGTGAATTTCTTAAATACAATAAATACAATGGTAAATCAGACCCAATTGACCATGTAAGGGAATTCAAAACAATGAGCCTCAAATTTGCACAAGAAGATACTTACCTCATGAGGTTATTTCCTAGGAGTTTGGTAGCCCATTGCATGGAATGGTTCTCCAAGTTACAACCAGGGATTCGATCCTTCGAAGAACTGGTGAATAAATTCATTTCTCAATTCTCCTTCAACATAACACATGACGTAACCATAAAGGATCTATATAACCTGAAACAGAAAAACGGTGAGACATTCTTATCATTCTTACAATGATGGAGAAATTTGTTCACTAGATATCCTCAATCTATACCTGAAGAGGAGAAGATTGAATTATTTATAAACAACTTAAATTATTAGATGAGTTATAAACTCAAATTGTAATGTCCCCCAACATTCGAAAAAGTAATTAAGAATGGGCTCAAAATTGAAGAAGCCCTAGTCAAACGAGGACTGATTAAGCACTACAGTGAAACATCCAACAACACAAATCACTATGGAAACAATGACAAACCAAAATTTTGGCAGAAAAACAAAAATATTGGAAGAAATGAACCTACAACTGACAATATAAAACCAGTATTCAATTTGACAACATCAACTATCAAAGTAAATCAAAATGAAAACCAAAACAACAATCAGAGCACTACTCAAAACAATAACACCAACAATGGAGAATCTCGATTGTCATACCAAAGACAATCCAATCGACGAAAATTCACCCCATTAGGACAAACGTTGGAATAAAAAATGAGAGAACTCATTGCAAATAGACTTATTACTTTACCAGAAGCTCGAAATTGGGAGCCAAAGGTAAAACCATCTTGGTGGAACGATGCAGATTATTGTAATTTCCATAAGAATAAAGGACATAAAACAAACGACTATATGCAACTAAAAAACCTAATACAAGACTTTATCAAAGCCAAGAAGGTTTTTTTCAAAGGGCATCATACAAACAATGGCCACACTGCATTTACCAATCCATTACCCAACTATGAAAAAGGAGGGTCTTCTTCTAGTGGTAAGGGAAAAAGTATAAACTATGTCTATGACACCACCATTCTTTGCCTTTTCGAGGTAGAGAAAAATGACATTGATAATCAAAGAGATGACACAAATATCAATGACATTGAATCCTTGAACATAATTCCAAACACAAACACATTTGATAATCAAATCAATGTCCTAAAAATCAGGGAAACATAAGACCATCCACAAGTCAATATAACGACAAGGGGGCAGTCCAGAGTAATACTGAAAGGAATTTCCTCCAAAAGCAATACTCCCCCATTGCATCAATAGAGTATCGTGGACCAATTATAAAAAGATACCCATGCAAATATCCATTCTAGAACTTCTCAAAATTTCACCATCACACAAAGAAGTTTTGGAACATGCTCTAGTAGCTACAACGGTCCCTAATGATTTGGATATTTGTCAATTCCAAGCCATGGTGGGACATCTCACCACACCTCATTGTTTGTCACTCTCTGAACAAGATGATGTATCTTTAAATCACCCCCACAATGCGGCCTTGCATATAGAAGTTCTGATCCATAAACACCATGTCAAGCATGTTCTAATAGATGGAGGAGCTAGTTTAAATATTTGTACCTTGAAATTGATTCATACACTAGGCTATTCTGACAACGCCATTAACTCCAGGAGAAAAATAACAATAAAGGCATATGATGAAGAGGAAAGGTCTTCCAAAGGGCTTATTATACTTCCAATTCAATTAGGGCTGATTGTTAATAACATTGTTTTTCAAGTGTTAGACAAGGATCTAACATACAACATACTATTGGGTCGTCCATGGATCCATGAAATGCAAGCGGTACGTTCAACATACCATCAATGTCTGAAATTTCCAGTAAACGGACATGAGGTCACCATATTAGTTGACAAGAATAACCCAAAGACTTGCAACATGTTAAAAGCAACACAAGACACTCTAGTACCTCATAATAGAGAAGTCAACATTTCCACTTCATCCACTATTGATAGACAACCCAATTTCATATCTAAATGGGTTGAGAAGAAGAATCTAGAGAAAGAAACAACTATTGCGAACACGACTATATCAAACACCGAAGGTCCTATGAATGAATTATCACAACAACTTTCAGACAAGGTTTAGATAAAGGAAAAGGGCTTAGGAGAATATTCTCTTGAGCAATCTTTGTGCCTATCACACTTGCTACCGTCACCAAAAAAATATGGACAACCCATATTAAATACTCCAAGTTCATTGCAACCCATCACAACTCTAAATGAAAGGTTTATAAAAGAAGGTACACTCAAAGATGAGTCAGAAGACAAAGCCATTCTCAATTGGCTATACAAAGATGAGGAAGCATCAACATCAGCGAATGTCAGCATCAAAATAGATCAGTATGGAAAAGGGAAGGACATTTTAGAGAAAAAGGGCTATGAAGGTCAAGGACCAATTGGCAAGAGAAAGGATAGTATTATTGAACCCATTCAACCTCTAACATTACAGCCTAAAGACAAAACAAGATTAGGCTACATAACTGAACAAAAAGAGGAAGAAATCCAAAAAGTAGTAGAAAGGATTCTACACATGAGAGATGGCTCCAACAGACTCCAACGAATATGAATGGGATCATCTATCTGCTACATCCTATACTGACAAAGAGATTGATGTTATCCAAGTATATACACCCTTACGAGAGGAGGGACAAAGTTCAGGAAATAGAACATTTGTTATAGGATCAACAAATATTGATGACTCAAGCGAGGATGATCAGACATCGAGTGAGTCAGAAGACTTGGAGGTGAGTACTATCATAGACCTCAAAATTCCTACCAATAACTTTGACCACCTATCTATCATGACACTTACAACAGTTGACCTTATTCAATCTGATGACTTGTTACCTTTAATGCACCCCGAACTTATTGACTGGGAACCCACCGAACCTATTCTTATACCAATCTTTTCAAACGATGATGCCATCATAAATTATCTTTGCAGTGATGAAAATGATACAAGTACTATCCATAACACTCATATCGATGCTTTACAACAGGAGGGTTCCAAATCTTTCAGTTGCAAAAATGATAACAGGAAAAATAAATCTAATGGTGAAAACCTCTCTAAGGCAGCATTAGATTTTGAAAAGAGAAAAATAAAGAACATATCCAACAGCGAAAACCTTTATGAGGCGCTGAAGGATGGAAGATTTGACACTCTCCTAGAGCATTACCATGACAAATCATCGGTACTGGTAGAGCCGACACAGTCTATAAATCTGGGAACAATTGAAAAGGAAAAGATCTTACATCTAGCAACATCCATGACAAAATAGGAGAAGCCTGCATTCACCAAATTCTTTGAGCAGTGACACATAAATTTTGCATGGTCTTATTCTAACATGCTAGGATTGGATCCAAATCTCCTAATGCATCATCTATCACTACCAAAGGGAATCAAACCAGTCAAACAAAAATTGAGAAAGATGCATCCCCACATTGCCCTTATGGTTAAAGCTGACCTGAAGAAATTATTGGATGCAGGGTTTATCAAGTCCATAGATTATGCAAAATGGATCTCAAAAATTGTGCCAGTATCCAAAACTAATAATAGCATCAAAATATGCACAGATTTCAAGGATTTAAACAAGGCATTCCCAAAGGATTATTTTCCTTTGCCCAACATTGACATAATTGTTGATCTAATAGCAGGACATGCCATGTTATCTATAATGGATGGCTTCTCAGGATATAATCAAATCAAAATAGCACTTGAAGATCAAGAAAAGATGGTATTCACTCTCCCTTGGGGTACATTCTGCGAGAATGTTATGCCCTTTAGATTGAAAAATGCAGGTGTGACATATCAACGGGCAATGACCACAATCTTCCATGACATGATGCATACTTTCATGGAAGATTATGTGGATGACATCTTAGCAAAATCACACACCAAGGAAGGACATATGGAAATACTTGATAAAATCTTCACTAGATTGAAAAAATTCAATGTAAGGTTGAACCCGAAGAAATGTGTCTTCAGGGTGACATCAGCAAAACTCCTTAGGTACATAGTGTCAGAAAAAGGTATTGAAGTGGATCCAGCTAAGGTTAAAGCAATAATGGAGATGTCGCTGCCTAAAAATATCAGTCAATTACGATCCCTACAAGGCAAGTTACAATCCATAAGGAGATTTATCTCTCAGCTGGCAGACAAGGGTTACCCATTTAATCATCTACTTCATAAGAATGTTTTATTCAAATGGGATCATAAATGTGAAACAAATTTTAGTCAGATAAAGTAGTATTTGGTGTCACCTCCAATACTCATGCCACCCATAGCAGGACCACTATTATTGTATATCACAACAACTGACATATATTTAGGAGCTCTATTAGCACAAGAGGATTCTGAAGGAAAAGAAAAACCAATTTACTACATCAGCAAGACTGTCAACGGATATGAAATAAACTATACATTCATAGAAAAGGCTTGTTTGGCAATGGTATTTGCAACCCAACAGTTATGCCACTACATGTTGACTCATACAGTCAGGCTCATAGAGAAAATAGACCCATTGAAATACCTACTTGGTAAAGCTGCTTTAATAGGGAGACTTGCAAAATGGGTCATGATATTAAGTGATTTTGACATCCAATATGTTGACAGGAGAGCCATCAAAGGACAGGTAATAGTGGATCAACTAGCTGAAGCTCCATTACAGGATCATCATCCAATGAGCATTGAATTTCTAGATACTAACGTCCTGAATATTACAACACAACAATGGAGGCTCTATTTTGATGGATCATATACACAAAGAGGAGCCGGTGCGGGAATTCTATTTGTCACACCTCAAGGACACACCATTCCAAGATCCTATAGGTTAATGTTTTCATGTACCGACAAAATAGCTGAGTACGAAGCATTGATTATTGGCATCAAAGTAGCTATTGAATGGAAAATCACATAAATGCAAGTGTATGGAGACTCACAGCTTGTCATCTATCAAGTAAATGACGAGTATCAAATAAATGATGAGAAGCTTATGCCTTATAAGCAAATGATAGACGATCTTAAAAAGTACTTCATGGATATCAAGTTCGAGCAAATGCCAAGGGCAGAAAACAAAGCTATGGATGCCATGGAAAAAATTGCTTCCCTTTTGCAATTACCAAAAAAGAAAGGTCGATATGAGTTTATGGTTGAACAAGTATCTAATCCTGCATACGATAATCCTGATTCACAGAACATATGCCAAATAATTGACACTCAACCCTCACAATATGGAGAGATCTATACTTACCTCAAAGATAACATTCTTCCTCTTGATCTCTCTAGAAACCAAAAGCGTAACTTTATTTGTCAATCTATGTGGCATGCATTAATCACTGACATCCTTTACCATCGAGGTCTAGATGGTACTCTTCTCCAGTGTCTGGAGCACCACAAATCTGAAACATCCTTACGAGAGGTCCATGAAGGTATTTGTGGGATTCATTCAAGTGGGCTAACCCTAGCTAAGAAAATCCTCTATTTAGGGTATTACTGGTCGAACATGGAGAGGGAGACCTATCAATATGTTAAAAAGTGTCAGAAATGTTAGATTCATGGTAATCTAATTCATGTGTCGGCGCAAGAGTTCCAACCTTTCACATCAACATGGCCCTTTTGTCAATGGGGACAGGACCTGGTAGGGAAAATAAATCCTTCTTCGTCTAATGGGCACAAGTTCATCATCACAACAACAAAGCATTTCACAAAATGGATAGAAGCAGTTCCTTTGACAACTATCACTGGAAAATATATTTTATCTTTCATACTCAACTACCTCATTTGTCGGTACGGGGTACCCCAATCCATTATCACAAACAATGGTAGGCCTTTTAAAAATCAGGACGTCCAGGAATTGTGTGAACAATTCCATATTCAACATCATTTTTCAACACTGTACTATCCACAGGGAAATGACCAAGCAGAAGGCTCAAACAAGACAATTCTAAAAATACTAAAGAAAACGGTAAACGATGTTGGACGTGATTGGCATGTTCAATTAAATCCTGCACTATGGGCCTACAAAACCAACATTAGAACACCAACAGGAGCTACACCATATGCCTTGGTGTATGGATCAAAGGCCATTCTACCAATTGAGGTAGAAATACCATCACTCTGTGTTTCACTGAAGCATATCATAGCAGATGAGGATTATAGATTCTCTAGGCTATAGGAACTAGAACTATTGGATGAACGTCATCAGGAAGCAGTTAATCATTTGAAGGCTTACTAGGAAAGAATGTCAAGGAGTTACAATCACAGGGTAAAACCTAGAATCTTTCAAGTGGGAGATTTGGTCCTAAAGGAGAACCCTAGGAATCAGTAGGATAGAGAAAAGAAAGGGAAGTTTGAATCTAACTGGCTAGGTCCCTTTGTAATCACATCAGTGTATGGATCAAGAGCATATCAATTGTCAACACCTAAAGGAAATCTATTTGATGAACCTATCAACATTATCCATATCATAAAGTTCTATACCTGAATCACTTAGTGCATTAATTAAGTTTCAGAAAATGGTTACCTTGATGAAAACTTGGCAAATAGGCGTCCTGGTGACAAAAAAATACAAAAAATCAGAAAAATACAAAAATACAAAAAAAATCAAAAAGAATGAAAAAGTGCAATAAAAACATGTAGTGAAAACCTAGAAACAGGTGCTATTTGTGATTCAAATCAACTCTCTCATCTATTTGGACACATGTCATGGTCATTACTTTCACCATCAACATTTTTGCATCCATTATCATATCACATCACGTGGTCATATCTCACCCTGGCATGGGGGCAACATCTGAATATCATTGGGGGCAATAAAACATCAAGCTTAATCAAATGGAAAAACAATGACATGAAAAAATAAACAACAACAATGTTTGAAATACAACCCAACATGAACATCAAACACCATCAGAAACACACCAAGCATCCATATCACATCGAAAAATCCAAAAACAAGTCAAAATTTTAGTATCAGAAAATCCAAAAAAAGAGAGTTTATGTCAGTCAAACTACGTGGTCTCTGCGTGTATAACGTAGGCAAGGCTAATAATTGATCAGCCCCCGAGGCCCCTAGGATAGGTCTTTAGGTTAGGTTTGATCCAAAATCTTGAAAACAAAAAAACATGATAAAATTAGGATGGATGATCTAATCTGAATAATGATTCAATACTATAAGCATATGTGAGATATGTTGTACTTTTGATCATTGTTATCATTTCTTTGGAGCAACTCAATGATGTATTGAACTAGAGAAGCTAGGAAGAAGAATGGTATTCTCTTTGTTTGTTGTTTGTGAGTTAATCATCATTACTGTGTGAATTGTCGCGAGACATGCTCTACAAAGTATCATTGATGACATTCCAATTCACATAGAAAAGTGCTTAATTCTTGTCTATTTTACGCAAGAAATGCTTAGGTAATCTCGGTTTAATTATACCTCGATGCTTGTGTTCTCTTGCAATATCAAAAATCATGAAAGTAGTACTCAGGTCATCATTGGTTTACATTATACCATCAATGCTTGTACTCACTTTCAACATTTAAAAAGCTCAATGATGATACAAAGCACAAAAGTACTGTTAAAATTCCTATGTTTGCATATAGATTTGCATGGTAAAATAGATGCATTCCTAATAGTGTTACATCTGCAGAGTATTTTTTACAAAATTGGTGAATCATTCATTAAACGATTATCTTTTCTCATAATAGACTGAGTATACTTGACATTAACAAAAAAATCATCATGATCATATAGTTGCATCATCATTTCATCATTCATACATTTCAGTCATCATTTTGCATTCTCATCATATCATAACGAAAATCTCAAAAAACATATATCTCTATCATTCCATTTTCAAAAACATACATCATCATCATATATCATTAAATTCATCCATTTATTATACCCCATATCATACATTCATATATAATTCATCCATTTTATCATAAAGTCCATCAATTTATTGCATCATATATCATTCAACATTTTCATCCATTTTACTACATATATTTGCATTTACATCGTATATAGTATATCATTTAAACACATCATATCCATAATCATGAATGTACATACATCATGTATCCATATAACATGCATCCATACATTACCATTATGTGCATCATAGATAGAACAACATCATATCAAAGCATACCATCATAACAATAAAACCACCGCATAGCATATAGAATATAAAAGAAAATGCATCCATTAGAGAATCATATAGAACACATGATAGATCGAGAAATACGTTGCATGTCATATAGATCAAAATCACAATGTCAAGTATACAATGATGTCTGAAATGAAGAGAGATATAACATAAAAAAATGGATGTATATCAAAATAATCAAAGTGTACATCACATCTCGAATGTAACACAAACAACAATCATGTGTTGCTGGCTCCAGACGGTGTAGGAATTGCAGGATCAAGACCCCTACCACTAGAGGAACTGGGATCCCTGGGATCTCTAAGTAGAGGTTGTGTAACACCCACATTGACAATCTTGAAACATGACCTGGTAGAACGAGACCGCGCATAGCTGACTCTCTGCTCAGAAGGAACTGCATCATAATATCTCACTCTATAAAAATCAATCTCCTCACCAATACGAGCAACCTCTCGCATATAATCTGCCAGGGAGGTACCATCTGCCAATCTCTGTAATCTCTTGGCAGAAGCCTGAGCACCCTCTTCTGCAAACCTAGTGGAATCCCTCTCGCCTATCAAAGATGCAATCTGAGCCTGGGAACTAACTGCAACCTGCCTAGCAGCATCCCTCTCGACAGTCAATGATGCAATATGTGACTATGTTGTGGCTAACTAATCCTGCACTAACACTAGAGCCTCTGCATGAGATTGGGCCTGAGCCTGCATATGAGCCTGGGTCTACTCTACTAAACCCTGCATCTGCACAAGCTGATCCTGAGCAGTCTCTAACTGAACCTGAAGATCTGCTATCTGCAGCGGCTTTGACCCTCCCATAGCCTGCCTCTTATGAGGCATAGTCTCATATGTCAAATCTAAAATAGGGCCCGACCCACCTGCATCCTCTCCACTATCAAATATGTAATCCTCACCGCTACTATCATCCTCGCTGCTCTCATCTTTGTTTCTCTCAACACCAACATCCTCCTCCAAATTGACATCTACCTCACCAACCACTCCAACATCCTCTGCCTCAACCTCTCCAACATCCTATCTCCTCTGTCTCTGACCATGCGCAACGGGAATGTCCTCCTCTGCAAGTAATGGGGCAGGCTCATCTGGAATTGTAAGATGAGGGAAAGGATGTAGAGCCAAATACTCGACCTAGTCAGTTGTAACCAATGACTCAACAATATCGGGACATAGATCCCACTGAAAAGGCTGCAAGGCCTGAAACTCCTGGATAGCAGCAACATATGACAAACAAGGCCTCCAATATGTGGAATCTGACTGACGACAAGCATAGTGAGCAACACCCTGGGGCATACTCTATACCATCCCATACTGTTTGAACACCCATTTGATCAAGAATCTCTCCAGTACCCAACGAGCACGGACAATCAGGATCATCGACTGACAAAGAAATGGTAGCTAAATATCATCATCATCCCAATGATCACAATCTAGGTAGGGACACCATGTCACAGACTCTATGTCGTCAATAACTCTCCTCCAATACTCTAACTTACCTAGTTTGCAATGAGTAATCCGACTGTCATATCTAAACACATAAGGTCTCATGGGTGGCCTCTGTCTAATTGGAACTGGATGCGTAGTAGCTATGTGCTCCCACACCCATACCTGAAGCAAAGTAATGCTGACCGATAAACTTTGACCACTGAGATACACAGCTAGATGTAAATCATGATATAAATGGGCAAGCATACACATGCCCCAAGAAAATTTGGTGCCATGAACAACCATACTCTCTAAAACTCGGCCCCAACCAACCGAGAATCCCTTAGACCTGCGATTAGGACTAAGGAATCCTCTGATGAAACCATCAAGTACTATAGGAAAAGTGGCGTATGAATCAACCATCTCATGCCATGGAACCCACTCTCTAGCAATATGATCATCTTGAAACACTCTACGAAGGGCATTAGTCCCACCCTGCTCTGTAGAATCATATGTGACAATATCTCCAACAATCAGAAGCTGCAGAATCTGCCAAACATCCTTTGGGGTGACTGTCATCTCACCAATAGGAAGATGAAAGGTGTTGTGCTTGCTATGCCACCTCTCAGCTAGCATTGTCAACAAACCCTAATTAATCCTAATCTGGGGCATATATAGAAGGGGATACAATCCACAACGTGTGATAATAGTCGTCTCAGGCTGTGCCAACTATGGTATAAGATCAAATGTCCAAGGGAAACACTCTCGTACCTAAAGGTTCCCCAATCACTCCTATTATCATAAAAATATCAAAGTCAATAAATTCATGTCAATCATCAAAAACATCAAATTACCCTATCAAATCCAATTAGCTCTTGGTGAGAATTTTGATCAAATCTCATGAGCAAACATCATTGAACCTCACCTATCATGAGGTCAATCATCAATGCATCAAATCAACCTTGCTTATTATGAGGTATATCAATCAAAATATAATTATTCCTCACCTATCATGAGGATATTTATCATCAAACAAACATCAGACCTCACCTATCATGAGGTCAAAAAATCATGTAATTGATCAAACTAATCAATCATATCAAACCAATAGCTGATACGATCAGAAATCAACAAAATCACGGACAAATTGACAAAAATTACATCACTTTGATTTGAATGCGCTAAAAAAGACATTCAAAGCACTAGAAAAATGACATGCGCCATTTCATCAGACAAAAGCGCTATTACAAACGAACAAAGCACCATTTTATCAAAAGCTCCATTCTATTTGGTCAAAGTGCTAACACTTTAGGTCAAAGCGCTAAAACTTTGAAAGTGCTAAAACGAGAAGCTTAAGTGTTACAAAATCAAATCTAAGCGCTAAAGTCCTGAAAGCGCTAATCTAACCAACTTAAGCACTAAAACAAACCTTCTAAGCGCTACACTTTTCAAAGCGCTAAACTAGCCTAGTGACGCGCTAGAACAAAACTCCAAAGTGCTAAAATTGGAAAAGCGCTACAACAAACCTCAAAAGCGCTACAACGGACTTCCAAAGCGCTAAAAGAAAGTTTAAAATCATAAAACCACAAATACACAAAAATGAGGAAAATGCACGGAAATCAAGGAAAAACATAGTCGTATCGAAGGCGTGAACATGACCGGTCGCTAATGTCGCCGTACATGCTCAAAACGGTGGGTGTGATATGGAATCGACATCTCGCTCCGAGTGGCACAAAAATCTCTCTCACAAAGTTTCAAAAATTCAAATGTACAAATGAAGTTGAAAAGGACCTTTTTAACCTTTTATAGGTTATTTGGAAAGGGATTTTTGTGGGATTGATTTATTTTATTTTTTTTAAAAGGGAGATTAATTGAAATTCATCGAGGGGCACTTTCTACATCAATTATTGGGAGATAAATTATTTCATCATCAAATCTTCATTGAATCTACATCAAATCATCATAAAATCATAAAAATGATTTTTTTTTTAAATTTCAAAAAAAATCAAAAAAATCAAAAAATCATTAATTTATCTCCCGAGGGGGTATATATCCATCAATCACCTGAAAATCATGTCTCACACTAAATTTTTTTAGTCGATACTAGCAACAACACAAAATTTTCTTTGAAGCAATGCATAAACACATCACTTCAAAGAGGGGCAAAATGTATACAACTAAAAATGGTCTGGATAATATAATTAATTAAATATGATTTATTTGATTAATTAATCCTAAATTCATCTATGTAATAAATAAATAGAAATATTTATTTATATTAAGTTCATTATTAATTCTTCTATTTTATCACATTATTTTCCTCTTAATTAAATAAGCAAAATTAAATACTTTGTTTTATTTAATTATTATCATTATTATCTCTTCTATACTTTATCCATTAAATTCTATCTTAAAATTAAATACACAACTTCAATAAGTTTGTGTTATTTAATTATCTTATCATATTTCCTCTTAATTAAATAAAGATATCCTAAAGTTTTATTTAATTATCATATTCCTCTTTATTAAATGGGAAAATATCAAATATTTTTTTTATTTAATTAAATCTTCCTAATTTTCTAAATTTGAATAAATCAAATATATTCAAATAAATGCATAAATCAATATTCTTCTATTCACTCACCAATAAAATTAGATTTTTATTAATCTAATTAATGCAACTGGCATTCACGGGAAAGCCTCGGGGACAAACTTGCAGGAAATCCTCTCAATCTTCTTCCTCTGATCTTTCCTATCATCTTTCCTGGTGTTTTCATGGGGAGGAACAATCCCCATGATCAGCTCCAGCCTTTCAATCTCTTACCATTCAAATCTCCAGATTGAATCTCAGCCTTTTTTGTGTTACCCCTGTGCAAATGTGCTGCCAAAAATCTATATATACAACCTTCTGAAGCATGAAAATGATCCCGAGAATTATCATCTTTTATGCAAACTTACTCTGTAGGAATTAGCACTCAAGCATTAGCATTATCATTAGCATCAATTATCATTTAGCATATTAGCATAGCATTACAACATCAATAGATTTAGAATCATGGTAGCATCATTAGTTTTTATTGTAGCTTCCATTTAGCAGGTTTCATGTCAGGTTAGTTTACGGTAGCTCCATATCATCTAGGAATCATTAGCAATCATCACATCACATCATTTAGCATCATTTTGTTCTTTGAATAGACATTTTAATAGTCACAGTACTTTATCAAATTTGAGAGCCTTCCCATGACTCATAAATCTTTGGAGATAGTAGACAATGAGACGCTTTCAAGCTTTTATCTGTTTTAAATTAGTTTAACTCATGTTTAATCTTGATACAATGTTTCATTAAGAGGTGTATTTAATTCTATTTAGTTTACTTTTTCCACACTTACAACTTGCATTTGACTGATTTGCATATATAAGAGAATGAAATTTTCCTAATTTGAATTGTTTCAGTGCTTGAAAATGAATGGTTTATAGATTAAATTGTTTATTCAAACTTTATGATTTGAAGGAAACAAAAGTGAGCATTGTAAAGAAAATTCTTTTCTTTAGTGTAGAAATATATATATAAAGATGCTCAAAATAAAAATTTAAGTTCCTTACTTTAAATGATAGTGTATGGAACCTATAAGCCATTCCAAAATAAGCAACTTGTATATGAATGAGTATATAAATATATATATACATATATATACATGTATGTAAATCAAACACATACATATACATATATATACATACATACATATATATAAATATATATATATATATAGATTATTCAAATACATGGTAAATGTGAATGAAATCATTTAAATGCATATAGATATATAAATATATATAAGTATATATATATACATACATATACATACATACATACATACATATATATTCAAATTTGTATTGAATTCAAAGTTGATAACCGATACATTATGAATCGGACTATGGAAATCAATGTAAAATCATAAGGAAAATCCATGATGGATGTGGCTTGTTGAATCATAAAGACGGTTTTCTAATTTAGAGGCCGATGGTATGGCCATAATGCCATCGCCCTAGAACGCAAGCAAGAAAAGTAGTGTTGTTTCCATTTTTGTTTGAAGGAACGCAGGTGGAAAAGCAGAGAAGAAAGTAACTAGGGAAATTTGAAGGAAAAAGCAAGGACAAATTTGAGATTGGAAAGATCTGAGGAAAAAGACATCAAAGTTTGATTGGAGGTAATTCGATCCCATTATTTTTGCATAGACTTAGCTTTATTGATAATATTGAATCATGCAAATGAAGTTTTTCCTTCATTTCAATCCAATGTTATCATGACATCATAGGAATGAGGTCACTGTTCTATTTGTGAATCGGCTTGAAGTTGAAAGTATATATGTATATAATATTGATTATCACCTCATGAAGGGTGCATGGCTTGCGGCCTGCATAGTAGGGAAAAATGAAATAACTTAGAGCCTCTGTGGCTATTGTATAGAGATAGGCCGAGGCTCAAAATCCTCCATTGGATTGGCCTTCATCCTTATGTTGCATGTTAAATCTTAGCCTTTGTAGGATATCAAAGTTTATTCTGATTTACTGTATGTGTTTGTAAATATATTCCTTGAGAAGGATCGGTTTCGATCCTATGGGAAGGGTATGAATTCTTCGCATTTTATTTATTTTGTTTCTTATGCTTAGTATTGATGGTTTGATACTTGTAATAGGGCTTGAAAAAAAGCTCTTAGAGCTTTGCATATATGTATATTGTCTTTTAATGGGAAGCTGACATCGTTCTATAGGAACAATGGAAAGATTTCTTTGTTAGAGAAACACCAAGCCTTGCTTGATTTGAACTTAATGTCGATGGACTGACCCCTGAATGTGTAAATTATAGATGAAATTACGCATGTTTAATAATGTTGCATGCATGGTATAAAACAGTAAGCCCTCATGGGTGATTTCTTTATATCTTTGATGCTTAGAAAGAAGGCACTCGACCATTGAGATTGGTCGATCCAGAGCAATCGTAGCTTGTTTTGTTGCAGCCTGAAAAGGCATGAGTATTGTTGAACCTGAAGCTTTCATGTTTTCTATGACTGAAATATTTTCTCAAGTATCTCATCGACAAGCATGTCTAACATAGTTTTCTATATGCTATTTAATTTCTTATCAAATTTCCAGTGATGAAAGTATTTAAGAATTTGAATAATAGACATTTTTTCCTTATGTATGAAATTGGGCTATTTGATTGATTATTTTTAGATCATAGTGGAAAACCCATTCTATTGTTAAACAAAGAGAATTTTTTTGTAAAGTGATCCTATAGCATGTAAGAAAACAGAGTAAATGACATTATTTTTCTTTAAATGTAACTATTTGGTTTAAAACAATATTGTGTTGATGTAAACAGTGGATATTATTTTGTAAACAACTTTATTTTGTTAAAAAGTTATCTTTATAGCTGAAAAAAACTTTCTTTGTAACTAATTAGTAGGAAACAATACTTGTTATGTTCAACAATGAATGGTCATATGTAAACAACTTGTTTTATGACTGTTTAGTATGAAATAGTACTTGTTTTGTTCAACATTGAATGCTCATATGTAAACAACTTGCTTTATGACTGTTTAGTAGGAAACAATACTTGTTCTATTAAAATAATGAATGTTCTTATGAAAACAACAATGATAGAGTATTACATCTATAATAATTCCATAACAGTATGTGTGAAACTGTTAGCATAGACTTGTTTTGAATTCTTTATTTTTGACATAGAAACATCAAATGGAATACTATTTTAAGATTGTAATTTGAATTAATGATTATTTCAAAATGTATACACAAACTTTAACAATAGTAGGCACATATATGTGTATGCACATAGACTTTGTCTATGTACATACACATACTTGTGACATACCTTCTTTTTGTTTTTAGTATATTTTTAAAAGGAAAATGTTGTGATAAGTAGAAAATAGTCATAAGAAAGATATGACTATATGTTGAATTACTCTATGAATCATAAATCTGATTTTTGCTCAGAGAGTAAATTAGTATTCTAATTATTCTTTTGAAGACATTTGTGAAAGAATATTTTAGATAGTTGAACAGAACAGTGATCCCTTAGTTGAATAGAGCACCTATTGGGTAGATGCTACTAGAGGGTAAATAGTTGTTATGAGATGTATAGTAGAAAGTTACCTTCTGGGACGAGTGCCAAAATGGAGTTCAGAGAGTATAGGTTTTCTTTAACAAAACTTATTGTTTGTTGTTGGTGCAACACATTTATTATGCTTGGCCAAGAAATATAGTTCATTATGTATGTATGAACTTTGTGATTTCACACTCTGCCATTCCGTGCATAGATCTTGCATTTT
Source organism: Sequoia sempervirens (assembly GCA_007258455.2). NCBI lineage: Eukaryota > Viridiplantae > Streptophyta > Pinopsida > Cupressales > Cupressaceae > Sequoia > Sequoia sempervirens. The sequence goes on from VDFB02030559.1 coordinate 59,795, forward strand.
CTTTTCTAACACGTATAGAAAAAATTGCACATTGATATATGGGCACACACCAGATTCCACCTTGTAGATTTTTCTCTTGCTAAAATTTTTGTGTAGGGTCAGGCATTCTTCAAGTCGAAAGAATATCGGGGAAGCGTAAGCTTCGTGGTTGGGCAGTAAAGCACTTCAACCATGTTCTCTTCCACTAGTGGATGTGAGCATCAAAGAAGAACCTTAGTTTTTCACAAGATTATTATAGTCTATGATGTAACTTGATGTAATTCATTCATGTACTTGATTAAAAGTGTACAATGTGATGACTTTGTGGCCTTAGAAGCCAAGTCAAACTTGATATTGTAATTTGACTTTTGAAGTGAATATATGAATCTTTGACTCATTTTAAATGGACATGTGTAGCTATGATTGACTTTAGCCACTAGTTATGTCTTTTTAATTTGGAGTATATTCATGTGTCATTTACAATAATGTTAATTAAGTAATAATTTTGAATGGGTTATTACAGAAGTTCAAGTAATAGCAGTTACAAATCCCATTCAAGGCAAGTTCAGTTTATGCAAAAAATTATTTTGTTTAGCAACATGTTGTTTATTGACTACTCCTAACCTTCTACCATGTTGTGTTCTTTGAATTTAAGATTTATTGCTAGTGTGATGCTACATGGAAACTATGATTTATTCTTCACAAATTTACAACAAGAACAAGTTTGAGAATTTTATAAAGTTTTGAAGAGTATGATTTGTCAAGAACTTGTACACCTACAACATAAACAATTTCCTAAAGAAATAGATAAATCAAATGGCCCATTTTTCTTAGATTTAAATGAGAAAGTGATTTGATAGTTTATTGATGTTAGTATATGAGTTGTTGATGATATAAATCTAAGTTATAATCAAATCAAATTTCTATTTTGAGCAGAAAATTTTCTTATTAAAGTTGCAAACTATTGTTGGCATAAATTTGTGTTGTAACCAAATCAAAAGTTTATAATCAAAGAGAAAATATTTTGTGCCAACATATTTTTGTTCTAATTTTTGTTTATGTATGGTGTGAACTATTATTGATATTAATCCATGTTGCAAGAAAATTAAAATTATCTTATCAAATAGCATTATTTTTATAGCTTCTCTTAGTGGTAGTCTTGAGAAGCATGACATTAATGACAATTAAAATCATCAATTTCTTTGTAGGTAGAAGTCTTGGGACGCATGACATTATGTGATGACAAAAACAACCAATTTTGTGAACCTGCTTTATTTTTATACATTGCAGTTGTATTATTTTATTGAACAATTTGTAAATCATATATTGAGATTACTAATTGCAGCTTACACTATAGGCTTGTTAAGCTATAGTCCAAGTCAAATGTTGCAAGCATGAGAAAATGTTTCTACATACCCATTACTGCAAAAATTAACAAAGAAAAAAGAAAATCCATCTATGCACCTATAGGATTAAATGAGAAGTATAAGATAGCATGTAGTTGTGTATACTTAGTAGAAAACATACATAAAATTTAAGCAAAATCACAAATATGAATGCTTACCTCAACAACTCATCATGATCAGAAAGAACCAAGGCAAAGATTTAACCCTAGTTTGAATTCCAACAAACCCCAAAACCTTTGGCCTATTTTGAACACCGCTTCAAAAATATGATACATAGAAAATAAAATGCATATTTTTTCATGTTTGTTAAAATGGACCTGCACTATAGTTTTCCAAATTTTAATAAATGACACAAGATTGAAGAAAAATAATAACACCTACATTTATTGGCTACATTTAAACTTGGTTTACATTTTTATTTTCAATTTAGTGACAAAAGGTACCAATATTGTTAGTTATGTAGTTGAATACTCTTCTTCGGTAGATGTCTACAATTAGACATTGTGATTTCTTTCTGCTAGATGGAGAGAATTGTCATGACATATTTATTTAACTGCTAAGGTTGACATTGATTAAGTTTTTTCATGCTTTACAGAGTGTTCCCGACATTTGACATGGCCTCAAACTATCTTGTTAGGAGTAAATAGATTGGCTCATAATGTTATAAATGCTAAGGCTTGGGCTAATTTTAGGAAATAAAAATATCTTTTATTCCAACCAACATGCATAGCTCCTTTGAATTCATCCTACATTACGAACTACAATCTTAGTACATTCAAGTCATGATTAATGAGAGGTGGTTCAAAAACTATCAATCCCAAGTATTAGGTTCCATTCTTGGCCCTCACTACTTGGGGAAACATCTAACACTAGGTCACTATTATTCATTAATACCATTATCTAATTCTCTAAAATTTATTGGAATAATTATCTACAAGTTACCTAACGAACAAATAAACAATACCTTCCTTAAAAAAATGAGACATATACTGAACTATCCTTTAAATTCACCTCTGAATGGTTTTTTCACATGCACAATCTTTGAGGAACTGTTAAGCTTAGCAAGGCATTTTCATGTGGGAAACCATTACAATAGAAGAAAAAATCAACTTTTGACAAATTGATGATAGAAAATCAACTTGCAAGAAACATCAACATTAGAGATGCTAGACCTAAACAAGAGATAAGTTTCCTAATATTTCTTCAGGACATACCTATACTATGCAATTTTTAAATTTACTTAAGACATTCAATGAAAGAAGATCTTATTAACATCATCTCTTATCGCCCCTAATGGAGAAATGTAACAACCATATCAAAATAAAATAAAATTTGGGGTGAAAGGTAACAACCATATCAAAATATAATAACATTTCTTTGCTACAAAAATAGGAAAGGTCTGTCACATCATTATCACAAGGTCGAGCTTGTTCTCCAAGAAATATTTTTTATTACCTAAGATGTTACTAGATGGAAAAAACAAAATTCAACTTCCCCTACACAAGTGGGAATGAATTCGCCTATGAAAGGATGGTATTATTAGGCTGGTACATGATCCCATAAATACATTGGCAGTGGGGGCTCAAAATAGCTAGAAAATTAAGTCTCCATTGTAAGAGATGCAACCCTAGAGTATACTATAGGACATGCACAAAATGGACTTCTACTGACTTTGTTTCTGTGATTTTCTTCTAGCCAGCCTGCAACATAATAGAACGAGAAACAACCAAGAAAGGAAGATAGATAGAAAGCCGAGTTGAAGAAGGGGCCCAAAGTCATATGTCCATGCATGCATGTAGGCATGTATGCAAAATATGGAAGGATAGACAAGGAGCGTGAACTTTTTTACAAATTCCACCTAAAAACAAAGAAAACTTAATGAAAAATAATTCAAAATTCATAATTGAATGTCTTAATTTTTTTGAATTGGAATATTCATCAAGACAAACATATACATATACAATCCCCTAAAAAAAAAAATCTCTACCTCCACAGTGCCTAAAACATTAGAAACTTGTCAAAAAAATCCCTTATTGTTGCTCATTTTCTATAAGATTTTTTCCTAATTTTTTAATAAAAAATTAAAAAACTTTAGCAAAAATATGAGGGGTGAAACAAAATAAAGAAAAAAATGAGCAAAATTTTATTTTAAGAATCAACACACTCTAAACCATAGGAAAATCCTATTATGCTAAGCTAACGTAGTTTCCAAGAAACAAAATATTAACATTTAGTGAAGCGAAAACATAAGTCTATGCCTATAGGCAAGGACTAACAACTACCTTATTATGGTAGCAACGTTGGTTGGAAATATCAAAGAAATTAGTTTTCTTGAAATTTTAGAGGATAATAAATTATATGTTGGTGTGTAAACACATTATGTCAAATTATATTTATTCAGGGTAATGGTTTGATATTATGCCATCGATCACAAGTACATTTTTTACCAATATGGTTGTGCATGTAGAAGACTAACAACTACGATTTTTACTATGAACTCACATATGATGAAAAAGATATATACCTTATACACGCTTCTAAACAAATGGTTTAATGGTTGTGATTTTTATGTCATTATTTATTTGTGTTTATTTAAACTTTATATAATGGAAGGGTGCACAAATTTGTTGAGCCCCTAGCTACCATTGTAGATGTCTTCTCGACATAATTAGTTAATGAATATGTTGAAATATGGTACAAATATTTAAGTTAATTATATTGGAAAATGTTATAAAGTACTTACTCTACATGTGAGGAAGTGGTAGTTGTAGGCAATTGGATGTTATGTATTATGGTGCTTAGACATGTGAAGAATATTGTATATGTTGGTGTCTCAATAAAGAGATATAGTATGGAGTGGCTTCTTTCATAAGAAGCATCATACATTGTTGCCTTGTTTTAAAAATTTAATTCATAATTTACATATTTATAATATTACATGTGAGATTTTAACATAGCTTCAATTTGGATGAAGTAGAAAAAATATTTAGTTAATTTATTATTCATATTTTTTTTATTAACGATAAACAAGTTTTGAAGGGTGCCTAAAACCCTGAACAACAAGAGACATTGGCGATAAAGATGAAACAATAGATTGCCCACCCAACACACCGAAAACAAGCTGATTATCAAAACATCAATAGACCATCAACAAAAAGTCACAGCTAAAAAACAAAAAATAGTAAAGCAAACCAAACGACCATTAGAGAATTTCTTTGAGCATCTTTTCCACATCCAGATCCTTAGACACCAACCTATCATGCATCTCCATGATTTCCTCAACATCACGACCAGGGACCATTTTGCATTTCTTGGTTTTACTTCGAGTACACACACTCGGTCCAGCATCCAAATCCGTGGTATGCATTTCCATGACAACACTCCCCCGCCTTTCCTTAGTCACATGTTCTTCAAATAGTCCTCTGCCAATCCATTCCTTTGCTTTCTAGTTGAGGAAGAGCATACCTTCAGCCGAGGCCTCCAACTTCTCCTTGCTAATGTTAATAATCGTGTCCATGTCCTTTCAGAGCTGCCTATTTTGCTTTTCTAGCAAAGCCATCCTTGGTCCATAAGCATTCTTCAAATTAGCAAGCTCATCCACCACACATCCAACACTGGAATTTAAAGACTTGATCAAACCGAAGATAGAATCCTTCTCCTTGAGACTATGCATAGTGGAAATGTTGCAATGAGAAATAGTGTCATGCTTGTTGTGGAGGTCATGCACGTCAAGCATGAGCCACATCAACAAATTAAATGAGATATCAGTCCCTTCTTTCACCAAACTAGATGCCTGTGAAAATTCCATAGCCCCCCAAAACACACCCTTGCCTTAATGTGAACCAATCAGAGATTCCTCCTCATGAGACACCTCAAGGAAAATCTTGGCCTTGCCCTTATCCTTGGGTGTCGACACCTGAGCAAAGTCATCCACATTGACCACAAAATTCCCCTTGCCAGTAGTAGGGGACCCACCATCACCAGAATTCCCCATTCCATCACCCTGGATATTCTCCACCACCTCCTAAAATTTATCACCCACATCCTTAGAATGGCCCTTGGCCTTCTTACCACCAGAAAGTCCCTCCTCAACACCTTCCACAAAAGCCTCCTTGAGTTTGTGTTTGACACGCGGGAGGAGAGATTTTTCCTTGGAAGTTGAGGGTTTCACCCCTCCAGATGAGGGAGTGTAATCCAAGTTAGTGTCATACCCATTGTACCAACCCTCCAACTCCTCTTCAATTTTTGTTCCCTCACTCTTTGGAATCTCTTCAATCTGACATTTCCCACTCCCTTTCCTCTTCTTTTTTGAAACAGGGGACCGGGGAGCTCAAACAATACAATTAGCTTTAATAAAGTATACAATGAGCAACATCAAGCCCTCATGCAGAAAAGGGTTTCTAGGGTTCTTCCTGAAACTCAAAATTCCTTCTCCCAAAGACATCAAAAGGTAAAATGGGAAGGACACAAGCTTACCATGTCGAAAGTGATTCAACAACATGAAATGGTGACCATACAATGTCATGTATTTGTCGTCGAGGGTAAAGTACCGCATCAATGCCACCACCACATCCCACCAAATGGGTTTAATCTTGGTCCTGTCATAACCTCCACAGTCCAATCTAACCATTTTAGCTCGTTCTCTTGGAGAAAGTTTTTCCTAGCCGACTGCGAGATATTCTTATCCCTGTAGAATTTCCTACCTTCCATCGACATACCCATCACTTTTTTTTAATGGTAGTATCCCTACTAAAAATACTAAGCACACATCCATGCCAGACATCAACAAAATCCTTGGAAACACTGGCCTTAAAGCCATGCAACCTCTCCATGAAAGGAGCCACACCGCCTCTCTACAGAATTGCTCAGACGTCAGCATTGGCTTTGATGTCATAACAAGAAAGAGGCTCCATTCTGCACCTATCCCTGCCCATCATCTAAGCACTTGTAGAAAGAAACCATAGACAACAATAGCAAACCAAAACTCTAAACTAATCTATATTATTCATATTTATTTACATTTGTGACAACAATTAACCATAACTCTAAACTAAATCTAAATTATTTATTTATTACATTTTCTTAATTAATCTATACATCTATTAAAAAATTATTCTCTTAAAATAAATTGAATATTTTAATTTAATTGAACATGAAAGTGATATCAAAAGATGTTTACTTAATAATTAAATAAATGCCATAAATTTTATATAAGAATCAAAATAAATATCTCAAGAATTGTAACATAATAATTTCCACAATAACTAATATTACAAATGACCAAACCTCAATAGTTTTGATATGTTAATTAATAATAAAAAATAAAATAATAGAGTCTGTTAAGGGACCAAGTTGGGTAAATCCAACAGTTTTTCCTTCAAAGGATATCCAATGGGAGAAACCTCACGAAGGATGGTGGAAGATAAATTTTGATGGGGCTTCGAAGGGTAATCCAGGGCCTTCAGGGGCTAGATTTATAATTCGAGATTGTCATGGGGACGTGGTGGATCTTGGTGCCAAGAAGTTACAAAATGGTACGAACAACATGGTAGAATCCTTAGCAACAACCTTAGTAGTGAAGTGTGGTAAGAATTTGGGAGCTACTAGGTTACATTTGGAAGGGGATTCGATGGTTATTGTCCAAGCGGTGATTACTGGAAGAATACATGCTTGGCATCTACAAAATGTGGTGGACAATATTAGGGATGATTTATTATCCCTAGAAAGCTTTCAAGTAAGCCATATACGAAGAGGAGGTAATGTAGAAGCAGATATACTTTCAAAATGGGCGCTTTCCTTTGATGAGGAAGGAATTATTAAATTTGAAGATTTCAGGGATGTAAGGTTGGAAAATTTCGGGTAAGAATGAAAGGATGACACATTAATTGACAAAGATGTCAGATAGAGAATGGGGATTTGGAAAGGCCGAAAGGAGTGTGGGAAATCAAGCGATGGTGGGGGAGTACATAGAACCATTAATGAGAATTGAAGGTTGTGAGTTGGTTTATGTGGGGAAGAAATGATGTTTTCCCCACATTTCGAAGAATCTTTTAGAGAAGCTGGAGAGACTAGAGATGGAGATGGTGTTTTGAGTATGAAGGAAAACTTTACCTTTCACTCGTGAAGGTCTCTAAATCTGTTCTTTGGCGATGTGTCTACCAAAAGGATGGATGGGATTTTCCTCATTGAAGATGAAAGGCTTATTCACTGTGTTTGAATGATAATGGGCAATGAATTCAGAGCATTGAGACATATGTTACGAACTAATTTATGTGTATTCCTTGATTGTAGCTTGGGGTTTAGACATTGGTGAGCCAGTGAAGGTGGTAAGGAAAATCTTGAAGAAAATTGTCCATGAAGACTTTTTAGTGGGTATTGAATCAATCTTAGAGTCAAAAATCCTAGGAGTTGGCCTAGATGTTTTTGAAGGCTTTTTTGATGAGGAAAGGGAGTTGCTATATGGACACTTAGGTTTAAAACTATTCATTTGATGGCCTAAAGGAAATCTTATGGCAAGCTTCTGAGAGGAAGCCTGTTGGGGTTGGAAGGCCCTCAAATTTTTCATTAACATTGTGGAGCTAGATGAAGTCATAGAGAAGGCTAAAGCGGAGGTGCAGGGGAAGGTAGTGTGTGGGAAGCGACAAAGGAAGTGTCCGAGGAGGAAGCAGCGGAAACAAAAGAGGAAAAGGAAAATTTGTGAGCTAGTGGAAGAAGCATCGACGTCTGGAAGCGCACAGAAGAGCAGGACCCTGATTGGTCCCTATTAACTTTCTTATTAGAGTTTAAGTTTTTGTCTATTAGGGATGAAAGATAATAGTGACAATTCGGGTAAGTTTTTGTAGTTGGGCAGAATCGTAGTGTTGTAGTTAAAGTTTTTGGTGGATGGAAAATGTGAAATTATAGTAATTTTGGGGGGTCTGCAACAACTTTTTGGCATATTTATATGCTTAGTGTCTTCTGTGGGGTTTTTTTGAAAGGTTTTGATATGAAATGTATGAAATTTATTTTCAAGCAATAAAATTTCTCGTGTTACCGACCAAAAAATAAATAAATAAAATAATAGAACTTTCTTTCATGTAACTAAGAATACTGCAATTCAATGATGAAAAACTCCTTTATAGATGGGGAAATCACCTAAAGTTAATAAATAATACGCATTAACTAATGAGGGGTGCTTTACACATGGTCTATAGATGATTATTAAAAATAAATTATATTTTATGAAAACTATAGTCTTTTTTATGTCAAGAAAAAATCACATGTTTTTCATGTTCAACCCTCATTCAACACTCCATGACGAAGGTTGGAAAGGCCTAGACAATTTGGAAGGTCCATTTTTAAAATGATGATTGTAATTTCTCAAAGAAACTTAAAAGAGTTTACAAAAAGAAAATTATAATATTTATGTTGTTTTATTTATTTTAAAAATATGCGTAGTATTTTTTTTTAATACAAATAACATATTAAATATTTAGAATATTATTTGGTAAAATATGTTAAAAATATTATCAGTTATATAAAATAAATAAGTTAAAATAATTATATATGATTTTTTATTTGTTAAATATAAATTAATTATATATGTAAAAATGTAATGGTGAAATCTTGGATAGTTGTGTTATTCTTATTTAATTTTGGATCTATTTAAATATAATGATTTTAGACAGTTATATATTAACATGTAGCATATTCTTTTGTTAATTTTGATTTATTTTGTTATTAATATCTTGTCTAGTTTATATATAAAAACTTATATTTATATATTCAACATCATTATAATTTTAGTTGCCCACATTCATATGGATTCATCATTATGGACCATTTATTGTACCTATGCTCACACACATATCTATATATTCAATGTCCACCTTGAGATTTGCACTTTTTTTTAAATCTTGGTTCAAGTTCAAAGTGCTTAGGTTCAATTCCAAAGGGCTAAGAATTGAACCAAAAATTTAAATTGTCAATTTTAATTTTTTGACTTGTTCACTTTTCTACTAATCATTAAGAGACAACTTGGTATACATTTGTGTGAGATGTTATTATGTTTTTGTATTTAAATACATTTATTTTATAATTAAATACATCGATTCAAGTGACTATAAGGAGAAAATTATTTTAACAACATTTCAACTTGAAACTTAAAAGAAATGCATTCATCAAAATTTGCATTTAGACTATCTACACACTTTTGTATGTTATCTTTGAATATTTTTCAAGGTCATACAAGTAATTCATTAATAGGGTTTCCTTGAGAGAGCTTCACCCTTAGAAATTCAACAATTTCTCCAAAAATATTTTTAATAATTTTCATACTTACTCACATTTCAATATTATAGATAGATTGTATTTATTAGGAGTCCACAATTTTTTAGATTGATCCCATGAAATATAGGTCAATCATGTGCATCAATAATGATGCAGGAGCATCCTTGGTTCTTGGCAATCTTGCATCAACCAAAAATATTTTCTTAAAGTTTTGTTCTTATTGTGTTCTTTCTCAGTTCGTGTTGGTGGATTCGTCATCTTTGCTCACCAGACCTTGTGGATCTTGGAGTGCATTTTCTACATGTTCAATTTCCTTGTTCCAAGATTTGAGCGTGAGTGGATCTTTTTCTGGCAAGTTATAGCTTTTGGAAATCTTGACAGTTTCTTGAACCGGCACCGGAATAATTTCAAACTTTTTGGCCAGTTCGATCATTGTGGATCGTCCCTGCAACTTGCAGATCTTAATGGTGTGATTTTAATTGTTCCTGGGAGTGTCCCTGACCTTCATTATAGGTCCACACTTCATCCTACGCACCTGTTGAAGAGTAATTCAAATTTGAGGCTTACTTATTCATGTGCACGTTACATTTTCTTCCCTTGGTAAATGTGATGATCTTTGGCTAACGTGAATGTTTCTTTTGTTGTGGATATAGTATAAAGCTTGTAATTGATCATTAGAGTGGGGTAGAACTAGAAGAGGTAGTGAAGAATAGATAGTTAATTTTGGGATTAGATTTGTAAGATTTCAGCTCACATATAGGAGCATATTGGAATATTGTATTCCTGAGCATGTTGTATTAGCCCTGTGAGTCGAATTTGTAAGACCGGATGTTGTCGGATGAATGTAACTGAGATTTATGTTAATGGGAATGTTATAATCTACATTTGCCTCCATATTATGTGTTGCTTTCATTGTGTAACTCTTGTTGCACGGTCTAGATTATTCTCTTTGGAGGACCCTCCTACTGTGGTTGCGCTAGATTGGTATCAGAACGAGATTCAATCTGTGCGAGGTCAACAAAATTTGCAAAGTCTTGTTGAAAATTTGTTGTGGGGTGGTGGATTGAGGATCCGACCTGCAGTTGCAGAGGACTTTTGTAAAGATGGATGGATGAAGAAATATTAGAGGAAATGGAGCACGTGGAAATGCAGACCAAGCTGTGATGGAGATGTTAACAGGAATTGATGCCAGATTAGATGTAGTTGAAATGGCGCAGAGGAGAGTTCGACCAGTTGATGATGTGAGTGATGAAGTAGAAGTGCAGGAAGAGAGAGGAAGAGATGAGCAACCTGGCCTAGATCAAGAAGAAGAGAGGTTCATAAGAGCCCTAACTAAATTAAATACAAGACCACATTTCAATCGACCAGATTATAATGGTAAGTTGGATTCAGATGTATTGTTAGATTGGATAACAGAGATGGAAAAGTATTTTGAATTTGAAGGTACCTCTAAAGATAAGAAGGTGAAGTTTGCTTGTATGAAGTTGAGAGGACATGCATCCCTTTGGTGGGAACATTTGCAGATAGATTGACAAAGAAGAGGAAAAGAGAAGATAAAATCATGGGATTGGATGGTGAATAAGTTGAAGGAAAAGTTTATGCCTACAAATTATCAAATTAGTTTGTTCAAGAAGTTATAGAATTTGAAGCAGAAAGAATCAAGTGTGATCAAGTATACTAAGGAATTCTATAAGTTGAATATCAGATCTGGACATTCAGAGGATGAGATTGAGCAAGTAGCTAGATATGTGAATGGTTTGAGGTCATCTATACAGGATGAAATCAGTTTGATCAAGTTGCATAATGTGGAAGAGGAATATCAGTGTGCCCTAAAAGCAGAGGAGAAGCTAAATAAAATACATGAGAAGAGACAGAGAGGAAGAGGTAGAAGATTTCAAAGAGGAAAAACTTTTACTAGAGGAGGAAGAGGATCTTTTCCAGACCAAAACAAAGACAAGGAGGTTAGTAAGAATGACAATTCATACCAGCGAGGTGATGGAAACTCTTATAGAAGAGAAGGTTATGGTGGTTACCGAAATGAAGGTTATAGGAGAGATGACAAAGGAAAGGAGAAAAGGATATTCAAAGGAACCTGTTATAAATGTGGTGGTGAAGGACATAGAGCATTTGAATGTAATCAAGGAGAGACAAGAAAGAAGACAGAGAAAAATAAAAGAACAACCTTTTTTGAGGAGGATCATGCTGGATCATCTAATAAACCAGAAGATGGAGAAGTATTGGTGAATAGGAGAGTATTATGTTAAAGTGAATTGGAGAAAGAGTCGTTGCAGAGAAAGAATTTGTTCCAGACAAGATGTAAGGTGAATGGTAAATGTTGCAAAGTGATTGTTGACAGTGGGAGTTCTGAGAACTTGGTTTCTGAAGATATGGTGACTAAGCTTAAGTTGGAAAGACTGAAGCACCCGAAGCCCTATAGGATTGCTTGGATTCAGGATGAGCATAAGATACTGGTAAGTGAACAATCTTTAGTGAAATTAAAGATAGAAAATTACCATGATGAAGTTTTGTGTGATATCATGCCTATGGATGTATGTCATGTTTTTTTGGGAAGACCTTGGCAGTGTGAAAGACAGGATATTCATGATGGAAAGAACATATACACCATTGTTGCTAATGGGATGAAGCAGATTTTATTACCATTGGAAGATGTTCCTACAGTTGAAGTTTGTACAAATTCTAGGGTTTGTATGGTTGATGGAAGGATATTTCTTGATGGATTGAGACATGAGAATGTATGTTATGCCTTGGTGCCTAAGAAGGTTGAAGAATTGAAGCATGTGGAAGAACACCCAAGAGAGGTAAAAGAGATACTGACAAAAATGAGGAGATCATTTCAGCTAATGTACCTGATAGATTGCCACCTGTAAGGAGTATTAGTCATTGTATGGATCTGATTCCTGGAGCTATTTTGCCTAATAAAGCAGCACATCAGATGACATCAGCAAAGAATGAAGAGTTGAATAGAAAAGTACAAGAATTTTTGAAGAAGGGCTTGATTAGAGAAAGTTTAAGTCCCTGTGCAGTACCTGTTGTGCTTGCACCTAAGAAGGATGAAGAATGGAGAATGTGTACAGATTCTAGAGCTATTAACAAGATTACGGTAAAGTATATATTTCCTTTTCCCTGGATGGATGACATTATGGATTGTTTGAGTGGAGCTAAGTACTTTACAAAGATAGATTTGAAGAGTGGATATCATCAAATTAGGATCAAAGAAGGAGATGAGTGGAAAACAACATTTAAGACAAATGAAGGATTGTATGAGTGGTTGGTTATGCCTTTTGGATTGAAAAATGCACCGAGTACTTTCATGAGGTTGATGAATGAGGTATTGAAGAAGTTCCTGGGTAAGTTGGTGATTGTGTATTTGGATGACATTAATTTTTAGGAGTAGAGAAGAACATTTGTTGCATATCAAACAAGTTTTGCAGAGGTTGAAAGAAAAGCAGTTGTTGATAAACATTAAGAAGTGTAGTTTCATGAAGGAGGAGTTGGTATATCTAGGATTTGTGATATCTGTGGATGGATTGAAGATGGACCTTGAGAAGGTCAGAAAAATTGTTGAGTGGCCTACACCAGATAGCATTGGAGAGGTGAGATCATTTCATGGATTGGCTAGTTTCTATAGAAATTTCATTAGAAATTTCAGTTCTATTTGCAGTCCTATGACAGAAGCAATGGGAGGAGATAGGAAGGATTTTAGATGGACATCTGGAGCAAATCAAAGTTTTGAATTATTGAAGCAGAAGGTGACTAAGCATCCTATGTTGGCTTTTCAAGATTTCAATAAGGTATTTCAAGTAGACTGTGATGCAAGCATAAATGAAATTGGAGCAATACCAAGTCAAGAGGGAAGACATGTAGCCTATTTCAATGAAAATTTGAATGATGATAGGAGAAGATATTAAGTGTATGATCAAAAATTTTATGCCATAGTTCAAACCTTGAAGAAGTGGAGACATTATTTGTTTCCTAATGAATTTGTGTTGTATACGGATCATCAAGCATTGCAATATTTGAACAGTCAGGGTAAGTTGAATCAGAGACACATGAGATGGGTAGAGTTCTTGCAGAGTTGTACTTTTGTTTTGAAGCATAGGAGTGAAAAGTCAAAAAAAGTTGTTGATGCTTTGAGTAGGAGAAGGAATTTACTGACGAAGATGAGAGTGGAGGTATTAGGCTTTGAAGAATTGAAGAACTTGTATGAAGAAGACCCAAATTTTGTAGAACCCTGGAAAGCTTGTAAGGAGCCTATTTTGGAGGATAGAAGCCAGTGGTTGGATTATTTCATCCAGGAGGACATGTTGTTCAGAGGAAATCAGTTGTGTATACCCCAAAGTTCAATGAGGGATAACTTGGTGAAGGAGAATCATAGTGGAGGAATGTCAGGACACTTTGGAGTTGATAAGATAGTGGCATTGGTGAGTGAGAATTACTTTTGGCCACATATTCATAGGGATGTTAGGAGATTTGTGTAGAGTTGCAAAGTTTTGCAAGTTGCAAAGGGGAGTAGTTAGAATGTTGGATTGTATAAACCTTTGACAGTTTTAGAGAGACCTTGGAAAGACATAAGCATGGATTTCATACTTGGATTTCCGAATACACAAAGAGGTAATGATTTTGTATTTGTGGTGGTAGATAGATTTTCTAAAATGGCACATTTCATACCTTGTAGGAGGACAAAAAATGTCATACATGTAGCATATTTTTTTTTCAAAGAGGTGGTTAGATTACATGGGTTACTTAGAATTATTGTTTCAAATAGAGATGTAAAGTTTGTTGGTTACTTTTGGAGGACACTTTGGAAGAAGTTGAAGACATATTTGAAGTTCAGTTCTACTTTTCAACCATAGACTGATGGAAAGAAAAGGTAGTAAACTAGAGTTTAGGAAATTTCTTGAGATGTTTGATTGGAGACAAGACTGGAAGTTGGGATTTAGTCCTTGCACAAGCAGAGTTTGCTTACAATAATTCAGTGAACAAGAGTAAAATAAAGAAACCATTTGAGATTGTTACTGGAGTTCACCCTAGAGGTATATCAGAATTGAGAGACATCAGTACGGAAGATAAGAGGAGTGCAGAAGTAGAATAATTTTCAAAACACATGAAGAAGTTGCATACTCAAATAAAACAACTAGAAGACATGAACCAAAAGTATGAGGAGAAGACAGATGAAAAGAGGAGACATAAGGAATTTGAAGTTGGAGATGAAGTGATGGTATATTTGAGGAAAGAGAGATTTCTAGTTGGTACATACAACAAGCTAAAGATGAGGAAGTTTGGACCTTGTAAGATCTTGAAGAAATTTGATTCAGAAAATGCATATGAAGTGGAGTTATCGGAAGGCATCACCTATATTCAACATTGCAGATCTATATCAGTATCATGGAGCAGAGTTTAGTATAGAAGTGAAACCAAATTGGAAAATCAATTTCCTAAATAGTAGTCAGATGAGATTGAAGATATTTTTGATATCAAAGATGGGAGGAAGACTCATGGAAGACAATATAGAGAATACCTTGTGAAGTGGAAAGGCAGACCAATGGAGGATTCTTCTTGGATTTCTTAGTCTAAGGTAGACCGACTTGGTTTTCCTTTAGCCCCAAGAAAGTGAGGGACTCACTTTTTCATTAACCCCGAATGTCTGATGCAGGAGCATCCTTGGTTCTTGGCAATCTTGCATCAACCAAAAATATTTTCTTTCAATTTTGTTCTTATTGTGTTCTTTCTCAGTTTGTGTTGGTGGATTCGTCATCTTTGTTCACCAGACCTTTTGGATCTTGGAGTACATTTTCTACATGTTCATTTTCCTTGTTCCAATATTTGAGCGTGATTGGATCTTTTTTCGAAAAGTTATCGCTTCCAAAAATCTTGGTAGTTTCTTGAACCGACACCAGAATAATTTCAAACTTTTCAGCCAGTTCAATCATTCTAGATCATCCCTGTGACTTGCAAATCTTTACGGTGTGATTTTAATTTTTCCTGGGAGTGTCCCCGACCTTCATTATAGGTCCACACTTCATCCTATGCACCTCTTGAAGAGTAATTCAAATTTGAGGGTGACTTATTCATGTACATGTTACATTTTCTTCCCTTGGTGATTGTGGTGATCTTTGGCCGACACAAATGTTTCTTGTGTTGCGGATATAGCATAAAGCTTGTAATTGATCATTAGAGTGGGGTAGCACTAGAAGAGGTAGTGAAGAATAGATAGTTAAGTTTGGGATTAGATCTATAAGATTTCAGCTCGCATATAGGAGCATATTGGAATATTGTATTCCTGAGCATGTTGTATCATGCCTGTGAGTTGAATCTGTAAGCCCAGATGTTGTCATCTGAATGTAACTAAGATTTATGTTAATGAGAATGTTATAATCTTCATGTTCCTCCATATTTTGTGTTTCTTTCATTGTGTAACTCTTGTTGCACGGTCTAGATTATTCTCTTTGGAGGACCCTCCTACCATGGCTATGTCAAATAATCTCTACGATGATTGGGTTGAATTCCAAAGAGCTTAAGTTCAATTCAAAAGAATTTCTAAAATTGTAGATGATTTGAGCAAATCATTAGACTACAAGCATTTCCTTTCAATGCTTGAACACTTTAATTTTATATAGTATCAACAATTAATTTTCAATGTTATTTTTCTTTTACATTTAATTTTAAAAATATTGTTTTAATTTATCAAAACTTACTTCTTCATTTACATTTATTTAACTAGTAATCACACTTTGCCATGCAATGGGTATGCAAACAATGATTGCATTCATTAATTTCATTATTTTTTAGCATATACTAGGACGATGCATGAGGTCAATTGTAAGATGTTAAGAAAATGATGTTTTATGTGCAACCTATGTCTTCATAAATAGGTGACAACTTTGGATTGATTATTTTTTACAAACACAAATGCCACACATAAATGTATTACTAGATTATTGATATTTTAGATATTTGAACTAGAAAAAACAAATTGGAATACTCATTATACCTAAAAACCAGATAAGAAGGTACCTGTGGTTACATAACTGAGATAGTTATAGATAAGGATATGTAGGAGAAATTTTTTGTATTAAAGAAGTGATTTAAAAAAAAAAAATTCCTTCAAAATGTGTAAAAATAAATTTCTTAGTAATTTTCACATGTTTGAAACATTAAATATGAAATTTCATTAAAAAAACATAAAATCTTCTAATGTAGAGGAACAATAATCATTTACAAGCATATGTTGGTTACAAAAAGAATGGTATCATATTTAATTTTAGAAGGAATGCATGGGTACGTTGTGAGACATAGAAATCCTTATTTGAGTCACAAAAAGTACATTTAAATAGAGAGAGAAAATGCAAACAACAAATCTTAAATAGCATCTTGTGTATAATGAGAAATAAAAGTGGCATACAATCACTATTCTTGGAAGACATATGAGTAAGTTAAACATGTATGACCTAAAAATTGATTTTAGAAAGGAGTTTCCTTCAAACATGATTATATCAATTACATACATTTACATTAATTGATATCTTATCCATAACAAAAGTAAGAATAATTGATCCATTTGTATAGATTATGAAGCTTGTTACAGTAGGAAAAATGATTTGAAGAACAACATTTCTTAATCAAAATTTTAAGAGATGGTTGAAAAAGTGCATCAGTTGATATCTTCAAATGTATTCCAAATTTTGGTTTAATAATTAACAACAATGAAGATTATCTAATTGTAAAACCCTATAAAGAAAAAATAATTCACATCATTATAGGATTAAGTACTTAATGGATATGCCCTCTCTCCGTGTTTCTTATAAATTAGATTAAATAATATTATATATAAAAATATATAAATTATATTTATTAATTAATGTATTTAATATTTATATCTGATAATAAAATAGATTATCTTTATATATTATCATCTCTTTAGATTTTTTATAGCTTAAATTAAATAATACAATATATAAAAATATAATTTATTTTTTCTCCATGAATTGCAATCTTGGAGTTGCTCCCTTTATATTAAAAAAAATACAGTTTGTACAAAAAAAAATAGTCACAATAATAAAATATTGGTAAAAAAATTAGACCATCTTAAACTCATATACTAGCATGTAATGCCTAGTAGTATAAGCCAAACTAAAATGAATTGTAATTGTTATATTACAAGAAGAATAAAAAAAATCTATTATTTAAACCTTCAAGCAGTCATGGGAAAAGTCCATCAGCCACTTCGCCCCATCTGTCTCCACCAAACCCAACACCATCTTTAAGAAATTTGTACCCTTAGCAATCTTTCAATGACAATAAAGCATCAACATCATACAAGAGGAGTAAATAAGTGAAAACCAATCTATGCCACATCACCTTTTTCCTAGAGACTATGAAATTCAATAGGAAAAGGAATGCCCAAGCCATACTAAGACAGTTCTAGCACTTCATTTAAGCCTCCCAATAATTGGTTTTTAATCAGAGTCATAGACATACTCTTTAGAGTGTCTTTAAGCTCCCCAAGATCCAAGAGAGTAGCCACAAGCAATAAAGATCTACCTCAATCTAACCCATATTTATGCTCCATCCTAAATAATTTATCTCCCAAGACCCATTTAATAGAAAACAAAATCAAACCATGTTGTGTCTTAAAAGCACACTGATTTATTTTCAAACACCATTCCCATAAAAGTCGTTTTCCTTTGAGAGTATACTAGTCAAATGGGGGTATCCATGGAGAAAGAATTGAGAGGAGAAAGGGGAGGAAAAGGTTGTATTTGATGCACAATCAACCCCTTTGAAATACATGAGGTACAAATTAATTCACACGAACAAGGTGGCAAGGAATAAATACCATGAAGTTTCATTTAATCTACCACATGAACTGACACATTTGTTAGTATCTAGATTACCAATTGAATGGTATAATGATTAACCAATATGACCATGTCAAAAATAAATGATAGCATCATTCAACTCAAGATTGCAAATATATCCACAACTAGATCCACATCTCTTTCCATAACTAAGTTGATGAGTTTTCCGGTCTCATTATTGGATTCCCTATACACATGATTTATGAAATAGTCTTCCAAGTTTGAGAGTACAAAGAGTATAAAACTACAAAGGGAGTTTTGTTTTCAACATATAATTTCTTAGTTCTAATTGTGTTTAAAAAAATAATAGAGTCCCCTTCAATATCTAACCTATCCATATTGTATTTGATGTACAACTACAAGCTTAAAATTAAGGCCTAAAATTCTACCTAATTATTAGTTTTGATTTTGAGGCTTTTTGATGCCACACACACCACCTCCCCATTGTAATATTGAACATTAATGCATCCAACCCCAAACTTCCCAAGGTTTCCCTTGGAGGCCTCATCAAAATTTAATTATATCATCCCTCCAACGGCAACTGCTATTTAACCTCCAAACATTCTTTTCAGAAATCATCTCCCACAAACCCTTTAACAGGGGGAATCTTAAGTCCCATCCATCTTCTAATCATCATATTTTCTTTGTAGTTAGAAAAATGTATCCCTTTACATTTTCTCACTTGTTTGGGCTCTCCTATTTAAATTGGACTTAATTGTGCCTTAATTTAGTGTTGTAAAGTGTATCCCTTTACACTTTCACACTTATTTAGGGATCCCTTAATTAATTGAGCTTAATTATGCCTTAATTTTCCTTTTAATTCATTTTCCAAGCCCATTTAATTACATTTTTTGAAGGGGAAACCTGACAATAATTAACTAGACATAACACTTTACATTAAGTAATGCGTGTCCTAGGTATAAGGACCTAGGACCCATTCATCCATGGGTGAATGGGTCCTCCCTATACCTTAGGACCTAAATTTAAATTATGTTTTTGGTGGTATTTTAATGTTTTCAAATCCATAATTCAATGCCAGCTTGTGATATTTGAATTTTGGGAAATTAAGGATGCATACCTATAAATATGAGGTTATTTCACTATATTTCACCTAAGAACTTTTATGATACTTTCATGAGCATTCTTCAAGAATTTCAAGAGAAATTAAAGGCATTCAAGGGCATATTTATCAAAGTTTTATTGCAGCAATCAAGATCCAATTGTCATGTCAAAGTCTTCTTGCATCGTGCATGTTTTTGGAGCTAACATTGTGATGTAGGTTTCATGATCAAATCAAGCATTCAAAGCACTTTTAAAAGAAAGATTCAAAGTTCAAGATCCACATCCATTGAATCCATTTCATGCAAGTTGTAGAACTTCATTCAAGGACTTATCCAAGGGTTTTTTGAGTGACAACATAGCATTGTTCATTCTTTATTCCCTCTTTCATGCTTTTATTTATTTCAAGGTTTGATTACCAAAATGGGCTTGACCAAGGCAAACCCCCATTCACCAAAAACAAACAATTTTTCACTCTAATGTTGTGTTTGCAAATCTAGGTGGAAGAAAGATTGAAGACCTCTTGAAGAGAAAATTTGGAGAATTTGAAAAAGTTGTAAAAGTTGTCATAATTGTTGTCATCTCATAGAAACTCACCTATAGAAGTTATTTCTAACATTTTGACACTACCACCTAGAAAAATTGGAAGCTTCAGATCTGTGTTAGAGGCTCTTGAAAGTTGCAAAAAAACCCTCATAATGGACCCATTTGCCCCTAGGCAAATAAGTCCCAGTCAGCCTTTGAAAACTCACTTTTGGTGACTGGTAAACACAGTTCTACCCTTCCCAAATCTACAATTTAATTTCTTGTTCTAGTTATTTTGAGTTTAATATTGTTGTTTCAAGTTTAATTTGGAATAATTGGATTGATTTTATATTTTTATTCTTTCTCCCAAAATTTCTTGGTGAACCTGGCCCCTTTCCTTCAACACAAAAAGAAAATCTAAAGATTCCCTCAATGAGTAGACTCAGCTAAGGGTGTAAGTCAATTCTTTGTGTGGATCTAATTTCATAATGAAATAGTGAGAAATAGGTCCATCAAACCCCATTTTTATACCAAACCCTATTTTTCACCTTTTCATTCTCAAACTATGATTTTACTTGTTTGAGAGGCCTTCAAACATATTATCTTATTTACCACCTCCACAATTGCAATTTCTACCTTTGACACAAAGATATATTATGCTCCTTATCTTGAAAGATGATCCTATTACACTATTTCCCCAACTTCGATAGAGGGTTGAACAAGAAAATTATCTAAAGATAGTCAAATATAGAATTCTTCATCAAGATGGGCTAGTATTTAAACAAGTTAAAAATATTGTTAGGTAGAGCACTAATCTACCCCAATTTAGTGCATAAACACCACCAACACTCTTGAGAAAATTGAAAACCTAGAAGGAGATGATTTGGGGTTTCATCACTTTCCTTGCATAATGGGTAGTGAGAAGGACCATGAAAATCAAGCTTCACAAATCTATCCACCATTAAGATTTTATTCTTAAGAGTTTCTTGTGTGAAAACCATTGCTTTTGTAAGGCACACTTTGTTCCAACAAAGATGGATGGGTATATTTGTCTTATCATCCCTCACATCAACCACCAAGAATCTAATTTTGGAATTGTAATTCTTGAATTTAGAATATATCCACTTGATACTATCCCTCCCATCTAAGAGGTGGAATCTTCTTTCATTAAGAATCATCTTAAGCTTAACCTCATTTTTGGAATTCCAATCACCCAAAAATCCTTCGAATCCCAATATATAAAGCTTGAAGTCACCTTTTGAGTCAAATAATTTACCACATGTCTTCCCCAAAGATTAGAGAGAATATACTTGGAGTTTGGGAAAGAGTCACACTTTTCAATGTTTAGGTAGTCATTCCAAGAATCTTCCCAAAAGAGAGTAGCATGCCATCCCATAAATCCCAAGTAAGATGTTTGGTGATGATTTATTTTCAAGACAACAAAAAAATCCATAGGCCCGACTCCTTGGGAGGATTGGATTCATGACTCAGATCCCAGTATGATCTTGATAGTCTAAGTATTTATTTGGAAGGATCCTTATCCATTTGAGATATGGTTGTGAGTATATGTTTCATACTAATTTTGCATGTAGTGCTTTATTCTAAGTGATCCAATTTATTAGCCCCACACTCCCTTCAACCCTTGGTTTATAGATCATGTCCCTATAGACATGCAAAAATGCCTAACTCATATAACATATCCCTAATCTTGTATTTTTTCATCATTTTCATCATTTCCATTGATGAGCTCAATTTTGATAGGATCCATTACATATTTGTTGTTACTATCCTAGACTTTGATACTTGGTTGTTGATATTTTCCTTAAAACCATAGACCTTGGACATAGGCTTTATCTTTGTGACTTCAATGATATTATCATGCTATGAGAATTATCTATGTTGAATTTACTAGTGGTTGAATGAATGTTACTGAGGTAATTATATATATACATTTGTTTGTGTGTGCTAATGCTATTTTACAGGTTTCCACTAAAATGTTGATGTCAACAAAGCCTGCTACTTGGAGAAATTCTTGCTGATTGGTCAATTGTTAAGAAGTCAAAAAGTTGATCATTAAGAACTCAAAGTGGGAAAACTCTCATGGAGGGAAAATTCCCAAATTCAAACGAAATAATGTAACCACCTTTTTAATGGTCATATTTGTTGTTGAGCAATTATAGGGAGTGTGTTGTGCTAGATTTCCATTGAAGCAAGTTTTCTTTGACCAATTTAAGCACACACAACTCCCACCATCTTTTTCTATGCTTCCACTAAGCAACATCCTCCTATTTTGACGGAGTCGACTACCTAGGTAGTTAGGAATAGTCAGTAGTTTTCTCCCTATAAATAATGGTCAGATGCTCCTTTTGATAATGTTGGATATTTTGAGTTTGTACTAACATTTTTTAGTTTTATAGTTCTATTGTTGAGATATTGTACCTATGCTTCCAAGTAATAATATGCCATTATGAGTTGTTGCATTTGAGTTAGTGTAAGGGAGACTCACCCAAGGGGGACCACTTGGCGAGAATTCCATATATTAGTTTAAAGGTTTTTTTTTTCCAATAGTTAGTTTCAATTTCAGCAGCTATTTGTTCCTGCAACCACTAAAATTCCATTATGTGATTGTTCCTGCAGCCAAGGTAGACAGAGTAGTTTCCTATCTGTTTGTTGAGATTATCATTTCTATCTTTCATTTTCAGTCCAATTGTTAATGCTTAGTGTAGATGTTGATTTATGTTCAATGTTTCAATTGATTTCTTTCTAGAACTTTATTTCCAACATTGTTTCTTTCCTAGTTTATGGATGATTGCAATGAAGTCCTAGTGCACATATAGTTTTGACCCATTTCATGTTTACGTCCCTAGGTTGACAAGTGAAATGCATCTTCATGATGAGTAAGATAGTTTCTTAGTATATATGTTCAATCTCTAAGTCACAAACCTAAAGGCTTAGTTATTAAACCATTGTAGGAAGCCAAAATTTTTGGTGTCATTGTCGGGGATGGTGTCAAACTAGGAAGTTCTTTGGATTCATCGATAGTTTCTTTCTTGTTGTAGAATTTTTTAAAGTTTGCTCTTAGTATACCGCTCATTTAGGAAAGTAATGACCCACTATTCTTTTTCCAATTATTTTGTGAGTTGGCTGATATTGAGTTGATATCATATGCATAGAGGAAGGAGGAGAGATGCTCATGGGAGATTCCTTCCTAATGAACTTGATCCATTCCAGCTAGTTGAGCATCAAAATCTTCCAAGAGATGATGAAGAAGAAGCACCCCCTTTTGCTAATGCATTTCCCAATCTAACCAGTTATGAAACTTCCTCTGAAGACCAAAATCAGATTGAAAATACCTTTGGTTTGGAACTTCATCAAGCATCCATGGGTGATGAGAATAATGAGAATGGACACAAAAATAGACCAAACCAACCATCTTTTCCATTTCCTATTACTCATCAGAATGAAGTTGACAACCTCAAGAGCATCCATGCTTCAGTCCTTCCTAAGTTTTATGGACTTGTCATAGAAGACCCTGACACTTTCTTGTTTGAGTTTGATATTCTCTATAGAAGCTATGACTACATCACTGATGCTCATAGGCTTAAGTTGTTTCCTACCACCTTGAAAGAAGCTGCATTAAGATGGTTTATGAGCTTAGGTAGGAATACTATGGAAACTTGGAATGATATGAAAACAAAATTTCTTGAGAAGCACAAAGAGTATTATAGGGGCAATGACATGAGAGGAGATGACATCTTTAGGATGCAACAGAAGGAAGATGAGAGTTTGGAGGATTACATTTCAAGGTTTATGTTTTGTTTGCAAAAATCTCCACATCATACACTCAATGAGGAGTCCCAAAAGCTCCTCTTCCTTAGAGGGATCACTGAGAGCTGCATTGATGCTTTGGACCTGATGGGAGGAGGAGATATCACTCAAGTTCCTTGGGATGACATCAAGAAGATATGCTAGAACTATTCTAGGGAAGCTTCAAAGAAGGGAAGAGGTTACCAATCCTCTATGGGTAAATCATCCACCAATGGAGTTTCAAGGATGGAGATTACTCACTTATTGGAAGACTTCAAGCAAGACATTATAAATAATCTGGCTACTCAGTTGGATACACTCCAAGTAAAGAAGAAGCATGAGGAGGCTGAGGCAATGTTGGTAGAATATTGCACTAATTGCAGACAAAAGAAGAAGGACTACAGATGCAAAATGGTAACTAATATTGACAACAAGTAGATCCCACCTGAATTCAAGCCAGTCCAGGGTGAAGATGATCAAGTCTACTACATTGCACAAAGGAGGCCATGGGCTCCAAGATAAGGTATGCCACCATATCCATTATCTTTTGTTGGGCCATATTTCAATTCTTATTCATCTAGTGACCAATGGAAACCCCCATATCCATCCAATTATGGAGGATATCCACCACAAACTTGGAACAAACCTCCAAATCCCTAGCCTAATCAGCAAAAATCTCCACCCCAGTGGCAACAACCTCAAGGGAATTGGCAATAGTTTCAGGGAAATTGGTAGCCACCTCCAGGAAACTAGTAGTAAACATCCCAATGGAGGGGAGGACAAGAATGGACAAACTAGACAACTAGCTACATGCAGCCACCTTCATAGCCCCAGCAGCCTCCTATAATGCCTCCTCTTACTAGCTCAAGTTCAAGCACACCTAGACCTACTCAGTTACCAACTCATCCCACACCTAACATAAATAACAAACCACAACAACAGTAGCTAGTATACTCTACAGATCCTAATAAATTTCCTACATATGTTGTGAGTGTGAGTGACATCCACCTGCATTTAGGAACTACTTTTCCAACGCCTTCCACACCTATCATCACTAAGATTCCTATAGAAGAAGAGGAACCTCTGAATTCCCCCATTCATCCTAGTGTGCCTAAAGATCCTAAACTAGTTCCAACTCAGCAGACTATCCAAGATCCAACATTTCCTCAAAGGTTAGAAGTTGCTAAACAAAAGGAAGAAAAGGAGGAACCAACCTTTGACATCTTGGATCAGTTGAAACACATATGTGTCAAGATACCTTTGTTTCAAGCCATAAAAGATGTCCCTATATATGGCAAAGAAATCAAAGAAGCATGCCTCAAAAATCTAGGGAGGAAAAAGAAAGACCACACCACGGTTCATGTGGTAGGAAAATTAGTAGACATCATGCTTGGAAAAGTCACAATTCCTAAGTACACTAACTTAGGTAGTCCTATGGTAGGAGTTTTCATAAATGGAATCCAAATAAAGAATGCTCTAATTGACTTGGGGGAAAAAATAAATGTAATGACTAAGAATATCCTGCAACAACTAAATGTTGCAAACATGAGACCCACTCCTACTGTCTTGCAGCTTGCTGACAGTTCCATTGTCAAACTTGATGGTATAGTAGAGGACCTTGTGGTAACTCTATATTTTTGGGATTATCCAACAAATTTTATAATTCTTTCTCCTAAAGCTACACTAGGTGGCTACCCCATTATCTTAGGGAGGCCATGGTTGGCCATAATAGATGCCTATATTGGATGCAGGTTAGGAGACATGACCATTTCTGATGGGAAGAGTACCAAAAAGCTTGTTCTCTACCCCCTGTGCAACCATCCCATGACTTGGAGAAAACCATATGGCCACATGCTGGAGAAGAGGCCGAAGAAGTCAATTCTGTGGTACAACTCATGACGTTAGGTAAAATCTCTTTCATGCAACTACATGAGGAAGATGAAGTGTTATCCCACATAATTCAGAATCATTGTGAGGTGCATGAAGAGTCATCTACTCATGAATTTGGTTCTGCTAGTTCAATGAAGACAATTCTGCTTGCTCTTCCTGCAATAGAACTTCCTACAACACCTGAAATGCTCCATACATTATTGCCACATGAATTAAAAATTCCAAGTGTTAGTGAAGCAACTATGATGGAGTTAACCACACAAGTGCAAGTGTCAGAAGGAAAACATCTAAATATCAACAACAAGCTGAGTGATGAATAACAATTGTCATTGAAAAACTTACTGAAGACCCACCAGCATGCATTTGCATGGGACTACCATGATATGAAGAGATTGGATCCTAAGCTCTGCACTCATAGGATATATATCAGATATGATTACACACCAGTAAGGAAACCAGAAAGAATAATCAATCCTGCATGATTGGGGAACTTCAGAAATTATTGGATGTAGGATTTATCTACCCCATCTAAGACAATCAGTGGGTGTCCCCATTAGTGATTGTTCCCAACAAGGGAGGCAAGTGGAGAGTCTGTGTTGACTATAGGGAACTTAATGCTACCACCAAAAAGGACCATTTCCCCCTTCCTTTCATTGACGAAGTACTGGATTCCCTTGCAAGCAAGCAATATTTTTATTTTCTAGATGGGTTCAGTGGCTATAACCAAATACAAATTGCACCTGAGGACCAATAGAATACCACCTTTACCTTTCCATGGGGGACTTATTCTTTCTCTATGCTTCCATTTGGTTTATGCAATGTGCCTGCAACTTTCCAAAGGGTGGTCATTGGTATATTTTCAGAAATATCACATGATTGCATGGAAATTTATATGGATGATTTTACTACCTATGTTGTTGATTTTGTAGAAGCTCTAGAGAATATAAGGAAGGTCTTACAGAGATGTGAAGACCATAACTTGTCATTGAATAGTGAAAAGTGTTTCATGATGATGTAAGGAGTAGTCCTTGGGCAATACATCTCTAAAAAGGGAATTCAAGTAGACCCAACAAAGACTGTAGTGATTTCCAATCTGCCCATTCCTGAAAAACAAAAGGATGTTAGAAGCTTCTTGGGTCATGCAGGGTACTATAGGTGTTTTATCAAAGATTTTAGTAAAATGGAAACACCATTGTACAATCTCCTCACTAAAGATGTCGAATTCTAGTGAACAAAGGACTGTGAAAAGGCATTCTATGATCTCAAAGCAACTTTAACTCATGCTCCTATACTCAAAGGTCCTAATTGGGAGATTCCTTTTCACATTCATACAGATGCATCACACTATATTGTGGGAGAAATATTGGGATAGAAAGAAGGAACCATAGAGAATGCCATCTATTTTGTTAGCAAAAACCTGCAAGGGGCTGAATTCAATTACACAATGACAAAAAAAGAAATGTTGGCAATCATCTATGCCCTTAACAAATTCAGACACCACATAATAGGGTATTAGATTTTTATTCATACAAACCATGCAACAATAAGATACCTCATGAATAAGCCCCTCATCTCAGGCAAACTAGCAAGATGGTTGTTGTTGATGCAGGAGTTTGACATCACCATTGTTGATAAACCAGGAAAAGAAAATGTTGTAGCAGATTTTCTTTCTATAATAACTACATCAGAAGATAATCAAGTCATTGATGACTCTTTCCCTGATGAGCATTTTTTTTCCATCATTGTGCATATTCCTTGGTATGCTGACATAGCCAACAGGGCGAGTTCCTCCTCACTTCTCTCCAAAAGAGAGAAGGGTACTCATTGAGAAAACCTTTCCTTTTTCATGGATTGTACGTTGTTTGTTTTACACCGGACCATACCATGTCATGAGGATATGTGTAAGGGAAGATGAGACATATGATATATTGCATGCATGTCACAATGAACCCTGTGGAGGGTATTTTGCAGCCAAGAGAACAATGAAGATCCTTAATACAGGATATTGTTGGCCCACACTTCATAAGGATGCAGGTACATATACTAGGAAGTGTGATAGATGCTAGAGGATGGGCCACCCAACAAAGTTTGATGAGATACCTCTTTACCCCCAAGCAGTAATCATTCCATTTGATAAATGGGGACTAGATTTTGTAGGACCCATTGATCCTCCATCAAATGGTAAATCCTACATACTGGTTTGCACCAACTATGTGACCAAATGGGTTGAAGTTAAAGCAATGAAGTATGCAAGAGATAATAAGGATGCAAAATTTCTTTATGAGGAATTTTTCACTCGTTATGGGGTTCCAAGGGAGATAGTGAATGACCAAGGGGATCAATCTACATCAACCCTTGTCACAGTACTAGTTAATGAATATAATGTGAGGCACATGAAGTCTACTCCTTATCACCCTCAGGCTAATGGCCAAGATGAGGTGACCAATAGGGAAATTGAAGCAATTCTGACAAAAACAATGGCTCTTCATAGGAGAGATAGGGAAAATAGGCTACTAGAGGTTGTTTGGGCCTATAGAACCACCTGGAAAACAACCATAGGTTTCACTCCCTTTGAGTTACTGTATGGGAAGACAACTATGATACCCATTGAATTTGAGCATAAGACTCTTAGGACTGCATTAGACTTAGGGTTGGATATCTCTAAAGCACAAAAGGACAGGCTCATGCAGCTGAACAACTTGGATGAGATGAGAAAGACAGCCCTACATCATACCAAGGTAGTGTAGAATCAAAGGATCAAATGGCATGATAAGTACATAAAGGACAAGAAGTTTCAGCCTGGGGACTGGGCACTCCTTTATGACTCTAGGTATCAATACAATGCAGGTAAATTGCAGACTAGATGGTTGGGACCATATGAGGTTGCAAAAGTCTTTCCCAACGGAGCTGTACAACTCACCACCATTGACCATGTTAGATTCAAACTTTTGGTCAATGACCACCGTCTAAGGTTGTATCACAAGCCAACGTCCAAGGAAGAATTCCTGCAATAATTTAACCAACACCCAACCCTCGAACTTCCTACAACTAAAGGAAGCGGACCTAGTGTCCCTCCTTCTGACTGATCCAAGTACACACACAACCACTTCATAATAAATACTTCCACGTTTGTGGAAGTCCACTTCTTCATTAATCTACCCATCCATCTCCATCTTCTCTCTCTTCCATAACGCCGCCATTACTCCACTTCACCATCACTTCATTCCATTTTATCATCAATGCATTAATTGCTCAACCATACTTCTTAAAGGTAATCAATACTTTATCCAAATTATTTGCAAAGATACTCCAAGATTTCAGGTACGTGCAAAACAATTTGTTATATCTTTATTATTTTTAGTACATTTATTTAATTTTTGTAATTAAATGTAGATATTTCACATAACATTAAATTGTAATCCACCTTGTCTAATCATAATGATCCACCAGCCTATGCGAACACATGCTGTAAATTAGGTTGGGGGGGAGTGTCAACTCAAGTCCACATGTCATCCATATTAGCAAATTTAAACTGAGCCAATTTCAATGATAAATTGATGTGGCGGCTTACATGTGTGAGATGTCACTAAACCACCACCATTTCTTTCGATAATACCCCTCATTAATGAACCTTTATTGCCTAGTCATAATTTCAAATGTTACCCAACGAAAGTAATTTAGTAAGCTACATGACATTTCCATTCAGTATGACAGAAAAAAGAATTGCAGGAAAAAGAAGTTGGGGTTTTTCAGAAGGAGATTGCAGAGAAAAAGGAAATTTAGCAGAGTGTTTGTTGATTGTGGGTAGTTGAACGATAGGAGGACAACTAATTTAGAGTGAACCCATAGTTCATAACGTGGTAATGCAGGATGCACCTTCTTTGGTAGAATTTAGAAATTACAGGTGGCTAGACTATTTCTTGAAGCTCAACAGTTACAATGAAGGCATTGCCCAGGAATTTGCAAAGATATTATCCAAGGGGAAGGAAATGGTAAAAGGATTGGAAGTGACTATAACTGAGGAAAGAATTGTGGAGGTAACTATCTTACCCATTGATGGTGAGCCATACCTTGCTACAAAGGATGCAAGGTCAGCCAGGGCTGAATTTACTAAACCTAGTGATCCTCCGTTGGTGGTGGATAAACAGGATACAAAGAGAACTTCTCTCCCTGAGCCATGGAGACAAGTAGTTTTCCACATTGTTAAGTACATCACTTGTGAGGGCTGCCAGTCATGCCTCCATTCTATACACTTCAAGCTAATGAACCATATGAGGCATGGATGAAGAGTGAACGTGCCCAGTGTGCTATATCATCTCCTTGCCATCATAGTAGTTGAAACATAGAAAGGTAGGGATAATTTTGTCTATCACCATTTTTTAATCAAATTATTAGTGGAAAAATCTCTGCATGAAGTATCTGATATGACATGGGAGAAGTTTTTAAATATTGATCAATTTAGACCAGAACATGTTAGAGGTTAGCCTCAACCTTGTAGGGTTAGGAGGGAAGGGAGGGTTGCTAAAATTATTCCTGGAGCATCAACCTCTAGTGTAAACCCTAGTTCAAACCCTCCTACAGCTGAGCAAGCTATTGAAATTGGGTCTTCTGAGTCAGAATATTTAGGAGAGGAAAGTTCATCCTGAGATTCTGATGATAATGTCCCTGTTAAGACCCCAATTCGAACTAGGGCTGCCCTTAGGAGAGAAGAGGCACAAAAGAAAGAAGCAGAAGTGAGAAAGGGAAAGGCCAAAAAGCAAGTGGTAGAAAAACTAACACCAAGCCCTAGAAAATGAAAGGTTGATGACACTGTTCCTCCTACAGTCGAAGGAAAAGACAAAAACCTTCCTAGGAGATCAAAACCAGATGGGCCAGCCACTTGTGCACCTCCAAAGAGAATCCCTAGGCTTATAAAAACATTTAGGGAGGAGGCAAAAGCCCCAACAGGGCAGGTGAATGTTGAGGAAGAGAACATTTTTGAGAATCAAGTGAATATTAGTTTGGCAAAGCTTGCTGCCATTGCAAAACAAGTTGAGAACCAAGAACAAAATGAAAGTCAGGATACCCTACAACAAGAAGAAAATGAGAATCTAGAGTTCCTACAGCCAAAGTAGGATGAACAACTTGAATCACTGCAGCTGGTGTTGTATGAACAACAAGAGTCAATGCCAAAGAAGACTTTGGTAGGGATACATAAACCTCCTAATTTTTCATGGAATGACAGCTTTGAAATTGTGGAGTGAGATGAAAAGAAGGGAAGAAGAATGGAAAAAGGAAAGGTGTGAGCTACAAAATGTGATTAAAAAGAAAGATGCAGAGATTGAAGAGAAGAATGCAGAAATTGTTGCCTTTAAGGAAAGGGTAGATAATGTGGTAGACTTAATACCCAAAATGCTAGCATGTAGAACTCCTCCTAGAGTGTATGCCCTGCACTTGAAGGAGTGAAATCTTTCCTTCAAGCTATCAAGGATCATTTCAGGTTTGAGTCCTACTTTTGATACTCCACATGAATTCTTCCAGGATTATTAGCTTGCACCTCCTAATGTTAAATTTTTTTTATGTGAATTATACCTACACAATTATGTTTTGCCTGATGATCATGATTGGAATCCCTTGTTGTATATTGAGGACCTTCATTTAAGGGCATTTATGTCTTGGATTCAAAATGATATTAGTTGGGGACAATAGTATATAACTTATAGGGAATGGGAACTTCATACTCCCCTACTTATCAGGGTTGAATCTAGTAACCCTGGAGATATTTTCATGACATGGCACATAATTCTTTACCGCCCCAGCTACAAAGCTAAGATTATGCCTGTTAGAGAATAATCCTACAAAGAATATGAGAGGCTAGCTGAAACCACAGGAAAATCAGTAATGGGATATTTAGCACAGAGGTAGAATAGTTTTCCAGAGGAATTGAAACAGGTTGATCCCCACTCCTTACCGAACTATGCTGCAACATGCAAAAGGGTTGATAGGTATATACAGATTGGTAGAAGGAAGCAGCAGTGTTGGCTTCCCTTAACATTTTAGCCACCTACATTACTATGGCCTGTGCCAAATTACAAGTTCTACCAGTATGACATAGTTGTAGAAAGAACAAGATGGAATAGACTGGAGAGAAAAAAAGGATTCTATTGGGATCCTAGTTCAGCCACCACAGATATTGATGTGGGACATTTGGCAGAAGATGACTTCAGGGCATTAACTAGGCAAAAGTTTAGCGCTCCTTCTACTGGAGGACTAGAAAAATGTTAGGTTGGGGGGAATGATCAACTCAATTAATTGCTCAATTTTGATAGGATCCATTACATATTTGTTGTTACTATCCTAGACTTTGATACTTGGTTGTTGATATTTTCCTTAAAACCATAGACCTTGGACATAAGATTTATCTTTGTGACTTCAATGATATTATCATGTTATGAGAATTATCTATGTTGAATTTACTAGTGGTTGAATGAATGTTACTGAGGTAATTATAGATATACATTTGTTTGTACATGCTAATGCTATTTTGTAGGTTTCCACTAAAATTTTGATGTCAACAAAGCCTGATACGTGGAAAAATTCTTCCTAATTGGTTGGTTGTTAAGAAGTCAAAAAGCTAATCATTAAGAAGTCAAAGTAGGAAAACTTTCATGGAGGGAAAATTCCCAAATTCAAATGAAAGAATGTAACCACCTTTTTAATGGTCATATTTTTTATTGAGAAAATATAGGGAGTGTGTTGTGCTCGATTCCCATTGAAGCGAGTTTTCTTTGACCAATTTAAGTGCCCGCATAACTCCCTTCATCTTTTTCTATGCTTCCAATAAGTGACATCCTCCTATTTTGATGGAGTCGACTACCTAGGTAGTTAGGGATAGTCAGTAGTTTTCTCCCTATAAATAATGGGCAGATGCTCCTTTTGATAAGGTTGGATATTTTGAGTTTGTACTAGCATTTTCTAGTTTTACAGTTCTATTGCTAAGATATTGTACCTATGCTTCCAAGTAATAATATGCCATTCTGAGTTGTTGCATTTGAGTTAGTGTAAGGGAGACTCACCCAAGGGGGACCACTTGGTGAGAATTCCACCAATTAGTTTAAAGGTTATTTTTTGTTCAATAGTTAGTTTCAATTTTAGCAACTGTTTGTTCCTCCAGCCACTGAAATTCCATTATGTGACTATTCCTGCAGCCAAGGTAGACAAAGCATTTTCCTATCTATTTGTTGAGATTATCATTTCTATCTTTTATTTTCTAGTTGGTAATGTTTAGTGTAGATGTTTATTTATGTTCAGTGTTTCAGTTGATTTCTTTCCAACACTTTATTTCCAACATTGTTTCTTTCCTAGTTTATGGATGATTGCAATGAAGTCCTAGTGCACATACAGTGCTGACCCATTTCAAGTTTTCCTCCTTGGGTTGACAAGTGAAATGTACCTTCATGATGAGTAAAATAGCTGCTTAGTATACATGTTCAATCTCTAAGTCACAACCCTAAAGGCTTAGTTATTAAACCATTGTAGGAGGCCAACATTCATCATTAACATTGCATAGCTCATCATTTACATCACTTTCATCGCTAATTCCCTCTTTAACACCCATTTTCATTAATTAACTAAATTTCCTCTATTAATTAAATAATTTTGAATTATTTAATTAATCATCATTTTTCACTAATTTTCCTCTTATCACCTCTAATTGAATAATGTTTAATTATTTAATTAGTAGAATCTATTTTTCTTCTAATGTCTCATAATTAAATAATTGTAATTATTTAATTATCTACCTTTCCCTCTTACTTGCATGGAATATTCTTTATTAAAATGGAATGTCCTAATCCTCCATAATCAAATAATCTTGAATTATTTAATTATTATAGTTTCCGTCTTAGTGGCATATTCCCATGGAATATTCTTTTCTCAAAATATCCTAACCAACTTCAACCTTCTCATTCATCCTCAACCCTTTATTTTCTTGATCTAATCTTCACCCTTCATTTCAAAATATCTTAACCAATTCCCTAAAATTGTGGAGATATTTTTATTTCAAACTAATCTTGACTCTTGATCCTTCTTGATCTAATCCCATTCATTAATTTCAAGATCAAATCTCTACCGTTGATCTAAATGTTGAAAATCTATAAAACAAGTATCATCCCTTAATAATCATCACCTAGAATCATTTGAGCTAATTCATATCACTTGAGCATTTGAGAATTTGAACAATTTCATCATCATCTAGGTCATTTGAAGCTTTTGCAATCATGGGAGCTAATTATTGAGCAATCCAACACACCATCAACCAATTTCAAAATGGAATGCTAGGTTTACACATGTTTTATTTCAGGTTTTGAATTGGGTTTTCATTATTGTTGATTTCTAACTTGTTTTTCATTCAATTTCATTTATAAGTGGGATTTGATCATTTTCTTGATATGGGTATTTGTGAATTCTAACCCTTATCGAATAATTCATGCTTTATTTTTATTTTACACTAACCCCACTTCACATTTTGGCATTCCTGGTGGGACACACGTCCCTGATCTAACATTTTTTGTCAAATTTTGATGATTTGTAGGTTACAGGGGTGCATTTGGTTATGTTGATGGTGCCAAGTTGACCCACAACATGCAGGTAAGATAAAAGTGAAATATCTCACCTCTCCTGAAAAAGACAATCAACATTCAAACTGATCACCTCCCAAGGTCTTTGATGTTGGTTCACAATGTTGTTGTTTCACGAATTGGTCAATATGGTTGTAATGTTCAAGGGGTCTGCTGGTTTTGAGCTTCTGGATTGTTATAAGATCAAACATATATTTAAACCTACTTTAACCGGTGGTTTTAAAGAAACAGAAAAAGATAGATTAAATATTTTAAATTGAAGAGAATGTTGATTCATCCAACTAATCAGACTTGTTACCTTCCAAGGAATTCCTAAACTAAAACTGCATAATAAAGTTAACTTGTAATTAATACAAAGTTTCAATCATTCACAGTGCAAACTTTAACAGTAGATTGCAAATCATCATTTAAACAAAACATAAGATAAAATTTCATTCCTTGAAAGCTTTCCAAATCAGATAATTAACCCAAGATAAATACCATTTTGGAGCACAATATGAAGTAGATTTAAATCTGGTTGCTTCTACAATTGGTGAAACAGATAAACAACATTTACAAATCTAGCAAGATCACCAATGTACAAAAAACCCATGTCTTCAAATTATCTCCATCTATATTAAGAAAATCTGGAAGATACATCACCTCCTCTTCCTATTGAACTAAAAACGCCTAACTTCCTACAAAACCCTAGCTGGCTAACCTTTCTTAAACCTAACTTGCTAATTCTTAACCAAAAAGAAGATCTCTATCTCTATCCCTTTTTTTACAAAGAGGAAAAAGTGCCATATTTATACACGCGCGTCCAAAATGAGTTGGCCCCATTTAGGGTTTACAATAAGTTGGTCATAGAAGGATTCAGCTCTAGAAGAGTTTGGAACAAATTCAATCATGCATTAAATGCATATACTCTTTTCATGTCGAAAAAATATCGCTCTCAGGCATGGTTCCCATATCTTTTACAACCATCATCATTAACTCGCAGCCTTTGCGTTTGCCATTAAGACTTCACACATTTCGTCCTCGACCTCAAAAACTGCGCCCGCAGAGCTGCTTTGAATGTTCCATGGGTATTGTCGTTCACATCCACCTACTCTTGCCAGCGAACCTATCGTTCATCATTAAGACTCGCGACCTCCTCCCTTTACACTTTCTTCTCAGCCTAGAACCTTTCTGCGGGCTGATCTTCTTGTGAAGTGGCATCAGATGCTCCCGACCTACTTTAATCCTACAAAACAATGCCTTCATTAGTCATCTAAAGCATAGAAAATATCATCATTCATCCTACCTTTCATATATCTTTCATTCAATTATACTTAGCAAAAAGAGACTCAACTCTAGTAGAGGCAAAACTAAATCTGAACCAGAAACATACTTACCTTTAATACCAGCGGGGGCGAAGCCAAAAATGAAACTAGAATCGGGACCAAAGTTGGAACAAGAACAAAACATGGAAATAACCAACATTTTGAAGTTCAACCCACATTCCGGCTCCGTGTCTGCAAAAGAAAAGAAACTCGGGAACCGCAATAGGGCGGGGGCAAAGTCAGAATGGGATGAAGAAATTGAATTTGGTAACAACTCCATATCCCAAATCCTTCCCAAACCCGACCCCACAAAAGAGACCAAACACAAGGAACAAAACACAGAAAAAAATGCAAACGGTATCAGAGCAAAAACCGATCCCGGGTGAACCACAACGGGGGCGAAAGTGGAACAAAAACCCGACCTTGAACTTTCTCCAAATTCCAGGTTCGGTTTCCATCCTGGGTCCGCCTTGGACAACACACAAAGAAATGACAAAAAAAGGACGAAAAAGGAAAAAGGAAGGGAATAAAACACCCCACGACCAAACGATCAGAACAAAAGGAAAAACAAACGAGTTCGGCAGAACCGGGACCGGAACTGAACCTGGACCTAGAACTTCAGAAAATTTCCAAAGTTCAGTTTTGGTCTGCGTCCTGCTTCCGCCAAAACAACAAACAAAGAGGAAGAATGAAAACCGGCGGGACCGGAACCGGAAGGGGAAATAGAATTGGAACTTAGAAAAAGTTTCGAAGTTCAATTTCGTTCT
This sequence comes from Sequoia sempervirens, assembly GCA_007258455.2. Taxonomy (NCBI): domain Eukaryota; kingdom Viridiplantae; phylum Streptophyta; class Pinopsida; order Cupressales; family Cupressaceae; genus Sequoia; species Sequoia sempervirens. Next base: position 96,297 of record VDFB02030559.1, read on the forward strand.
GCATCCCGTGCTCTCCAGAACAAAAGATGAAAAACAAACAAAACAAAGGAAACCAATGGAACCAGAACCAGAACAGAACCGAACTTGGAACCTAGAAAAGTTCCAGAGTTTGGTTTTAGTCCGCGTTCCGCGTCCGCCAGAACAAAAACAAAAAACACCTAAGGCAGAAAAGAAAAGGCCAAAGGAAACAAAATAGAAAAAGGGGGACCTAATTTAAACAAGTTTAAAATGGGGTGGTTATGCAAGGAATAACATGTTGTTACATATTGCCATTGTTGACATCAACATATTGACACGTTTGAGGGTTTTGATGCATCTATTTTTTGTGATTGCAAGTCTGTGAATATATTTTTATTGTCTTTGTTGATCTCATCATGTCTGATAGGGTTACAATGCCATGTTTACTACTTGTGTTACATTTCACAAGGGCACAATGCCATGTTTGAGGTGATTTCCACGTCTAGATGTCTTTTGCCATGTTTTCCTTTTGTACTTTTGTTGTTCTAAGTCTTGCAATTTTTTAGTTTGACCTAACCCTAACCCTAGCGTGCTATGTTTGTTGATTGTGTTTTTTTATTTGACCTATTTGTGCAACATTCATTGGGAAAAGATAACTTGTGAAATACTAACTCATTTATGGTGTAGGGCTGCGATTGGTCCAAGGTAAATAATTGAAACTACTAACATATTTGCTGCAAGTTTCCTTGTCAAAGATAATCATTAAAACTTGTATGCTTTTGATTGTTAGATTAGATCATATTTCAAGTTGGTGCTCTAAAATTTAACTTGTTTATCATGTCTGGTAGGCTAGAGTGTACGTATCCTCTCCCCTTACACTTCGTTTGATCTTAGGTGGCAAGAAATGCCTCTAGTTTACACTTATTATTGTACACCGAAGGAGTTGTCTATGTATCCTCTCCTCTTGCGCCTCATGCAATCTTGGGTGATGAGAAATAGCAACATTAACCCTCCTTTATTGTTAGGAGTCCTGATTAGGTATTTCATCACCCTAGGGTCTGACCTTAAGCACATTTTTTTGGTGGGTTATATAAAGGGGTGAGAGTGAAAGTTGTAGCTTAATCCAATAATGACATATTAGGCATTCCTTTGTGGTCCTAGGTGATTCTAGACATAAGGAGTTAATATTTCAATCTCCCATTTGTACATGTGTTGGTGTTTACGGAGTACCTCCACTACAAACCCTTGTTATTTAGAATCCTAAGACCTTTCGGCCATCAAACTATAGTGGTAAAATGTGATAGCATCATCATGTGAAGTTACTACGTACTATCCTTGGTTGAGGTGACTTGGTGTCTTGCTAGAACTTTGTCCTTTCAAAGTGATGGGTTTCAAGGTGGTACATGACCTTGGAATACCCTATTAACCCACTCCTTGGATTGGTATTAACATACAACTGTGGTGGGCCTACTATGGGGAGATTCACCTTTTACTACTAGCTAGTTTGTGCTTATTTGATGTATTTTCAGTTATGCTATACTAGCGAGCTTTGTGGAAGAAAGCTTATGAAATATCTTATCACCTTAGGGTGAGTCTTTCCTTTTATGTTTGTTGCTTATGTAACTTGCTATCAAAAACATAACTCAGATGTTTACACATCAAACTTACAAAACATTCACAAATCACTGAAACAATCATAGAAACCCATGTCAGTCTATCAATTTGTTGCTTCTATATATTTTACCATGTTTAAATGCATATTTCCACATCTATAACAACATATTATTGCTTATGTTTTGTATATTTCTATTTTTATACTTACATCTGCATCTACTTTCTTTTTATTTTGCCAGTTTAAATTTATAGAGTACCACTTTTTTCCAAGCATATCGTTGTGTTTTCCTATTTTAACTGCATATGTTATTAGTTGTTACTATTCCAAAAACCTTTTCTATGTAGCAACACTTATGCATGCTTTGTTGTGTTTGGTTGGCATCATATTACATGTCTGTTGTATATTGTCATGTTTGCCTACACTTTGTTGTATTTGTCCAGATTGCTATGTTTGATTGCGACATTGTTCTTCTCAAAACTGTAAACTTTCCTCAACTCAAAACTACCATAATATGTCATCCTCAAACTGGAACCATTTGACATAATAGACCTTACAATCCTAAACAGTCTTTTTCATCCTCGCACATCAAAAACTATCCTTTCAACTTGGTTTTCCTAAGAAGTGCCATTATAGCCTTTTGGACAAACATCAACCTTATTAAACATCTTTAGACATTAGAAACCTCAAACAACATCAGTCTTATCAGAACTTCCTTAACATCCTTTTGTCAAAACATAAAATCAACCTTTTGGACATCAATATATCAAAATCAAACCAATTATCTTTCTAGTATCTTTTGATTGCTTCCATCCTCATCTTGTGGGCTTGTGGGCTTGTTAACATAGTGGAACTATCTCCCCTCTAATTTTATAAAATCACCATTATCTCTCCCTGCTTTTACTCATTAGTCTAGTCCAATTAAAGGCATTAATCCAATTTTTTACCAACATCTTGAGATCTAGCACAATCCAATCAACTTTTTCATCATCCTTTTGTCCAAAGGTTAAACATCAAATCCCATCAACTTTGATCATTATCCTTTTGTCTAAAGGTTAACCTATACAATTCAATCAACTTAAACATCATATCTTTTGGTCCAAAATACTTGTCAGCACATCCTTTGAAATCTATTTTTGAAATAAAAAATATAGACAACATCGTAAAACACCTACCATTATCTCAATTCTTTCATCCTTAATGTCTTTTGTGAGTTTATGATAACCACTAGATCACAACACAAGAAGAACATGGCAGCCAACACTAGTATTTCTAACATTCCAAAGACCACAATTTTTGAAACCATAATTGAAATGACATGGGGATTTCCCTCTAGTATTGCTCCTCTTGGGTATACCACCCCTCAACAACACAATGTTAATCCTCAACAAAAACCAAACTTAAATCCTCAAACAAATAATGATAATCCTCCACCACAACCAAACATGGTCTCTCAACAACCTAATGTTAATATTCATTCTCACAAAATCATCTTTCAACAAGGAAATCAACCCACTCAAGGATAAGATGGATATGTAGAAGATGACTCTGATGATGAATTTTCCAAAGAGAAGATTTTAGAAATGACTCAAAATCCTTAGATTCTAAAATTCATTCATGAATTACTTACTTTTTATCCAAACACTTACTTCTATAGGCTTTCCCAACATGGTGCTAGGCTACCCGCTAATTTTAACATTGAGGCTCTTAGAGACCCAACCCTTATTCGTAGGGGTGAAGATACGATGGTCTGGTGTGTCTCTCAACCTATAAGACAACCAAAAATTCTATCCTTTCTTGCACAAAAAAATTATCCTTCTCATGCAAGACAATTTAATAATCCCTTGTATAGAAAATCATCTCAAATGGAACAAGCAATTGCAGCCCAACAAAACCAACTGGATTCTAATGTTTTGGCAGCCCAAAAATTTTCACAACAATCAATCAACCCTTTCACCACTCCACTCATAACTCATAACACTTCAACAAATACATGGAGACAAAATGTATCAAGGAACTTGTATGAAACCTCTTGGTCACAAAATGCACCTCAACAAGGTCAAAATCCTAACATGAAAAACATGTCAAAACTTCCTCCTAAACCACCATTTACTTTGCACCAATTCTACCATTACATGCTAAAATTCCACCACAACTACAACATATGGCTTCACCCATCTATATTGTTCCTAATCCACCACCACAACAACCTCTTTACCAAGAACAATACCCCTCATACAACACTAAATATCAATAAGGGTTGAACAAGTTCAAAATCCAAATCCTAACACAATGAAATATCAATGTGATGCTTCATACACCCAAATTCCATGACATCATAACACAAATCCTCAATATCAACAAAATATGAATTCTCAACACCAAAACCTCATCTCTCAAAATAAAAACATAAACCTACAACATCAAAATGTTAACCCTCAGTACTCAAAAATCAATCCTCAAAATCCAAACATTCCTCCTCAATATCAATACAACATTCCTCAAGGTCTGATGCAAACTCAAAACTCATCCTACAATTCATTATCCCTCTTCGGACAACAAAACTATAATCCACCTAATCCTCCTCAAATAACTCAAGGTAACGAGTTAGCATTGCAAATCCAAAATATCAATCAAAAGATAGCAGACATACAACTTAGAAAGACTAAGAGGAGCTATGCCTTGGAAGACATTTGTCCCTATCCATATGATCAAAACATTTCCATGATCCCTTTTCCTAAAACTTTAAAATTCCTAAATTTGACAAGTACAAAGGAAATGGAGATCCCATTGATCGCATATGATATTTTTTTGTGGCTTGCATGGACATAGCCTACAATTACACAAACTTAATAAGACTATTTCCGAGGAGCCTTGGTGGGAAAGCTATAGAATGGTTTTCTCATTTACCCCTTGGATCCAAAACATTCAATGAACTCACGAAAAAAATCATTAATCATTTACCATACAACATAGAACAATACATTACCATGATTGATTTGTACAAGGTAAAACAAAACCAAGGTGAGACTTTTACTTTCTTCTTGCAGTGATGGTGACACAAAGCAAGTAAATGCAAATGGCTTATCCCTAAAAGGTAACTTTTTGACATTTTCATTGGAAATCTAAACACTAATTTGAGCTTCCAATTGACTATGCTATATCCTAACACATTTAATGAAATAATTGAAAAAGGAATAACTATTGAAAAATCTCTCATTGCAAAAGGAATCACCAAAATATACAACAACAAAGATCAAACCTCAAACTCAAATGATAAACTACGTCTATAGGAAAAGAACAAGAATGTTACCAATGATGGAGTAGTAGATGCCAAATTCATATGAAACATACAACCTCCATCTAACAATCCTCAAAACAATCTTCAAAACAATCTACCAAGAAATCAAATGACCAGTCAAAATCTAAATCCTCTTAGAGGACAACCAGGACCTACCAACAATGATTTTAATTGAATGAGATGCAATTTTACTCCCTTAGGGGAACCTATCGAAACCCTCTTAAATAGGTTGATCCAATCAAACCTTATCAAGTTACCAGAGCCAAAACAATATGATGAACCATAATTTAAACCCTCTTGGTACAACAATAATGAGCATTGCAAATTCTATCGAACAAGGGTCACAAAACATAGAGTTGTGTTAGGCTTAAACATCTTATACAAGATCTCATCAATCAAGGTGAGATTAATGTGGATCAACGAACAACAATCCCTTATCATGGCATGGGAAAATATTCTGGTATAGACAAGAGCTATAACCAAGCCAATTATTCCTATGATGATGTGTTAGGATATGTTAAAGGATCAAATTCTTCCATCAATAATGTTTATCACTCATAATGAGAAAGTGGACGTTAATCAAGATGATTTTCAAACAGGTGATCAAAACTATTCTCTAGTGTCTAGAAATGTATCGTATCAAAATAATCCCTTCAAGCACATATCAGATCATAATATCACTCCTTCAGTTGACTATATCATAGGACATGTTGAAGAAGTAAATACCAAAGAAGCTCTTATTCCATCTCCAAGCTCTTCACAAAATCAATCCATATCATCAAATAATGACCTCTTCTAGGATCTTGCTCAAGGGTTATCTACTATAGATAATATTGATCCCAAAACTAATGCAAAAGTCAATGCTATCCAAATATAACATCAAGAAATCCCAATCCAAGAATAGTCATGTCCTCCATCACCTTTTGTATCTACTCAAGATTAATTAGGTTCATGCAAACACTTGGAAACTACCCAAGCATACTTTGTTCATATTCCACCATCTACCAAAGCCCATGTCAAGAACATAATCCTAAGCTTCATGAAGGTTGCTCTGAAATGTGTCAAGATCAAGATCTTATTTCTTTAAAATATTACCATTTTCTAATGAGCATCTTCCAATTTTTTAACAAAAGATGTCTGAAAATAACCAAGACCAAGAGTCCACCACTTCCTCGAAATACTATGATGACCTAATGAGCATTTTTTAGTCCATACAATATTTTAAAAAATATGACCATGACAGTATAGCAACAACTCCTACATCTACCTGTGAGGTACCTACTTCCACTGGACATGTCGATGATCCTAATTGAAAACAATAATCTTCTACCACAAATATATTTGAAAATGATGAAGCTATACTCAAATTCATAGGACATCATGGCAATACTCCACCAAAATATCATGAAGGATTCTATATCAACTTTGGAACATCACCCTCTTTCAAAGACTAATTTGAATCTAGGGTGAGCCCACAATAGTGGGTTACACTTTTTGGCCAAACTTGACTTTGAATTAAACCTTTTTAACTAAATCTTCACTTTCAAACACCTATAGCTGCTAAACCATGAGGAATATGAAGATGATGAAAACTAGTGATTTGTGAAATTTTGTCTGTAGATTCTAAATATAATTTTAAAAAATAATTGGAATCAAATTTCATTTTTTTTCCATCTCCTTCGATGACTAGTTTTTAATAGTAAACAATTTTTTTAAAGAGTGATGTTTATTGTATAACACATAACTTTTTTTCTATGAAGAATAAAATTCTATTTTTTTCGAATTTAGATTTGTAACTACGATATCTATGTTGGAAAAACAAGGACAAACAACTGAGAGAGGGGGTGAATCATTTGTCACATATTATTTAAACTTTTCAAACTTAACTTAGTCTCAGATCTGATGCATGAACAATAAACCATAAACAATCAACACATCTGAAACAAAGAGAACACCAAGATTTTTACGTGGAAACCCTGTTAGGGGAAAAACCACGGTGGATGTTAGTCCACAATATTATACCTTGTTAAAATTATAGAGAAGAATATGGGAATGCACATGTATTCAGGCACACTACCTAGAGCTCACTGCTCAAATACAAGAGGGCTCACTGCTCAAGGAAGATAAATACAGATTAGATCTACAGGGTATGAACTGAGAAAATAGCTTCTCCAAAAGCCTGATTACAATTCAAGTTAAGCACAAAAATACTCCTTCACACTTCACTCAAACTTCTTCACACTCTACTCTACAATCGAATGATTAGATCATTATTCACACATTTTCTCTTCCTTTGCTCTCACACTTATGCACACACTACACTTTGCTCAAATAATCGCTCTTATATATCTGTAACATGAATTTCATCAACAACTTCATCTGCCAATATTATGTTGTGGCCAAAAACAACATCCTTGAGTGTGCCAAACATTCAAATTTTAATCTCCAAGGATCCACAACATGTTACAACCACCATGTCAATCAAGAACATGAAAACCCGAACACACATGAGAAAAATCTTTGACCACAAACACACCGATCAACGTGAACATACCACAAAGATAGAGAATGATCTAGAAGCATCCACAAGCAACAAGAACCAATAGAGAAACATCTGAAGCAATTGAAATTACTATAATAAAATCAACTTCACTTAGAAATACTAACTAAAACCATAGAAAAACTGTCAGAACACAACTGTTCATAACATGATCAAAACTTCACGCAGACCTCTGAAAATTTCGGTGGATAAACTAGATACTCTCATAAATAAACCCTTTAGTCCACAATGATTGATCATCAATGTACTGAGTAAGACACCTTCATGACCTTCACTATTCCATTGGTAACTTGCAACTCTTTCTTTAACAATTTTCTCAATATCATCGACATATATAGCCTTCAATACATCAATGCTAATAGTGTTGACATTAATGACAACCACATATCAACAACACAACCACAACATCCAACAATCTCCCCCTTTGGAATTGATGGAAACACATGATGTGAAAAACACCATCAACACAACTCTTAATCAACACTTACTCCCCCTTAGATTCTGACTCTTCTTCCTCAACTTCTTCTACATGAACTTCACCCCACAAGGCTCTTCTCCCTAGATAATTTACAATTTTTCACATGACTCATCTCCCCATTTGACATCAATGGAAAATATAAACATTATCTTCCCACATACAAGCTCTGAACCTCATATCTACACATCTGACTACTCCCCCTGAGTAGCAACCATGAAAACATCAATCCGGATCATAATATAGCTTTGAAGCATATGGATTGATGCAATTAAATGCATCTCTAGTTCATATCAGGAGGGGTAATCACCCCTAGAATCCCTTCGAGATACTCAAAAGTATCCTTTGGCAATGGCTTGGTGAAGATGTCTACAACCTGTTCTTTGGTAGGCACATACTCCAATCTGGCTTCTTTCTCATTCACTTTCTCCCTCAAAAAGTGAAACTTAATTGATATATGCTTGGTATTAGAGTGTAGCACTAGATTCTTCGATATGTTTATTGCACTTGAGTTGTCATAGTATATGGCAATAGGTACATTATATACTACTCTGATATCTTTCAGCATCTGTTTCATCCACATCACTTGAGTACAATTACTTGTAGCAGCAATATACTTTGCCTCAACAGTAGATAGGGAAACGAAATTCTGCTTCTTGCTCAACCAAGACACTAGCTTCTTCTCTAGGAAGAAAGCACCACCACTAGTACTTTTCTTGTCATCTACATCTCCTACCCAATCCACATCAATATATGCACTCAATATAAGATCATCATCTTTAGGATACTAAAGCTCAAAATCAACTATTCCTTTTAGATATCTGAAGATTCTCTTTACAACAGTCACATGAGATTCTTTTGGATCAACCTGAAATCTAGCAACTATACATACAACATTCATGATGTTTGGTCTGTTCTGAGTTAAGTAGAGCAATCTGACAATCATTGACCTGTATGGTGTTTAATTTTCCTTAGGAGAATCATCATTATGTGTTAAATTGCATCTAGTTACCATGGGTGTACCAACAGGATTTGATTCTTCCATGCCAAACTTCTTTAGTAACTCTCTCACATATTTGGACTGAGATATGAAAATACCATTGTCTAACTAAGTGACGTGCAATCCAAGAAATAATTTCATCTCTCCAATCATACTCATTTCAAATTCACTTTTCATTTCATCAACAAACTTCATACATAAATCATCATCTCCTTCAAAAATAATGTCATCAACAAAGACTTCAATAATCAACTCTTTATCATGATCCAACTTAAAATACAAGTTGTTGTTAGCAGTACCTTTATTGAATCCAAGCTTTAATAAGTATTTATCCATTCTAGCATAGCAGGCTCTAGGAGCTTGCTTGAGTCCATACAGAGCTTTCTTCAATCGAAAAACCATGTCTTCCTTGCCAGTCAGTTGAAATCCATCCAAATGTTCAACATATACTTCTTCTTCTAACTCACCATTTAGAAAAGCTGACTTCACATCCATTTGATAGACTTTATAGTTCTTATATGCAACATAAGCAAGAAATAATCTTACAACTTCAATTCTGGCAATAGGGGCAAAGGTTTCTTCAAAATCAATACCTTCCATTTGTGAATACCCTTTGCATACCAGTCTTGCTTTATTCTGGACCACTTCACCTTGTTCATTTAGCTTATTTTGAAAGACCCATTTAGTACCAATCACATTTTTATCTTTAGGTCTGGGAACAAGAATCCATGTATCATTTTTTTCAATCTGCATTAGTTCTCTTCATAGCTTCCATCCAGTATTCATCATTGCAAGCGTCATTGACATTTTTAGGCTTAGTTTTGGAAATCAAGCAATACTCTTCTATAATCCTTCTTCTAGTCTACACACCTTTATTCTTGTCTCCTATAATTTGATTCTCTGAATGATTCAATCTCACATACCTCAGAGTTTTAGGATTCACTCACACTTCTGGTTCTTTTGTTCTTTCTTTTGCACTTCCACTTGTCTCTCCTTCTTGACTTTCTTGATTTGTCGAAACAAATTGAACTTAATTTTGTGTCTGAGCATTCTTCCCTTTGTCTGAACTATCTTGCTGGTCATCTGAATCATATCCACAATATCTAGATGATCTAGCAAAGTCCTCATCAACTCTAACATTTGCACTTTCAACCATTTTTCTTAATCTTCTATTATAGCACGGGTAATCCTTGCTCTTGGTAGAGTAACCTAGAAATATTACTTCATCGCTCCTTGCATCAAACTTTCATATGTCCTCATCTCTCTTAATGTAGCACTTGCTTCCAAAAATATTGAAATATTTAACAGTAGGCTTATAACCAAACCATAGCTCAAAAGGAATCTTACCAGAAATACCATTAACATTTACTCGATTTAAAGTTTACACAATAGTGTTTACAACTTCTCTCCAATAGATGTGAGACACATTTCCTTCAATCATCATTGTTCTAGCAGCATCCAAAATTGTTTTGTTCTTTCTCTCTATAACTCCATTCTTTTGAGGGGTTCGGGGAACAGATAACTGTCTTTTGATTCCACGCTCTTCACAAAAAGAATTTTTAACTCCTTGGAGGTGAACTCACCACCTCTATCTAACCTTAGGCATTTTATCTTTAGACCTGTGTCATTCTCTGCCATAGCTTTGAAACTTTTGAACTTCTGTAATGCTTCACATTTTTCTCTTAATAAAGTAACCCATATCATCCTAGAGTAATCATCAATAAGCAACATAAAATATCTTTCTCCTTGTATACTTCTGATTCTAGAGGGACCACATAGATCAATATGCACTAGCTCTAGTATTCCATTAGAGCAAGAAGTAGAATATTTTTTCCCTATCTACTTGCCTTTCAAACTTTGTAGCTTAGCGACCTTCACATGTACATCTCCTTCATACAAAGTTTCCAGCTTTGTCCAAATCTCATGAGCTATCTTCAGACCTATCACATTTGTCATTTTTGAATCCATCATAGCACTCAACAAAGCTTCAATAGCCTTGATATTAGTCTCAACTTCTTTAATCTCATCAGGAGTGGAAGGACCATTCTGAGGAATAGTATATCTATTCTTTGTAATTTTCCAGAAGGGTTCACCAATGCACCTCAAATGACACTCCATTCTTTCTTTCCATAGTGAATAGTTTGTTCCATCAAATATAGGACTGTCCTTATATGATGCCATCTTGGACCACCTCAAGCTTTTAAACTTCTTTAGAGGAACCTGCTCTGATACCAATTATTGGAAAAACAAGGATAGACAACTAATATGGGGGGGTGAATTAATTGTCACAGATTATTTAAAATTTTCAAACTTAACTTAACTTAATCTCAAGTTTGATGCATGACCAATAAACCATAGACAATCAACACATCAGAAACACATAGAACACCAAGATTTTTACATGGAAACCCTGTTAGGGGAAAAACCACAGTGGGTGTTAGTCCACAATATTATACCCTGTTAAAAATATAGAGAAGAATAATGGGAATGCACATGCATTTAGGCACATTTCCTAGAGCTCACTGCTCAAATACAAGAGGGCTCACTACCCAAAGAAGAGAAATACAGATTAGATCCGCAAGGTATGAACTAATAAAATAGCTTCTCCAAAAGCCTGATTACAGTTCCAATTAAGCACAAAAATACTCCTTCACACTTCACTCAAACTTCTTCACACTTTGCTCTACAATCGAATGATTATATCATTATTCACACATTTTCTCTTCCTTTGCTCTCACACACTTATGCACACACTACACTTTGCTCAAACAATTGCTCTTATATATCCACAACATGAATTTCATTAACAACTTCGCCGACCAATATTATGTTGTGGCCCAAAACAACATCCTCGAGCATGCCAAACATTCAAATTTTAATCTCCAAGGATCCACAACACGTTACAACCACCATGTTGTCCAAGAACATGAAAAGTTGAACACACATGAGAAAAATATTCGACCACAAACACACTGATCAATGTGGACATGCCATAAAGATAGAGAATTATCTAGAAGCATCCACAAGCAACGAGAACCAACAAAGAAACATCCATAACAACTGAAATTACTAGAATCACATCAACTTCACTTAGGAATACTAACTGAAACCACATAAAAACTGTCAGAACACAACTATTCATAACACGATCAAAACTTCACGCGGACCTTTGAAACTTCTAGTGGATAAACTAGATACTCTTAGAAATAAACCATTTAGTCCACAAAGATTTATCATCAACATACTAAGCAAGACACCTTCATGACC
>VDFB02030562.1:0-32216 GCA_007258455.2 Sequoia sempervirens
TATCACTTTGTCCCATCCTCTGCCAGTAATGGAGAGAATTTGTATGGAACAGAGTAAGAACTAACTCTGTTTCAGATCCAATGTTACTGTAGTCTTTTGTAACATGCACTTCTCTCATAGTTTCCATCTCTGCAATAGCATATGGTTTCTACTTCCGCTTCAGTCATCTATATAATTATCTGCTATAATGTCTACACGCTTATTGTGTTTACCTCTGCCATTATAGTAGCCTCATATAGGCATTTGAATATTTTGTTTTCAGTATCTTTTGGTCAAGGATCAACTTAACTGTTAGAAACAGAATCCCCCTGCTAATTATGTAAATAATAATTTGAATTTTTTCAAGAACTGCAAAGTTATATTTATCATGCACTCTGTTTTTCTGGGTGAGGACGTCTTAAATAGATTCTACTTTATTTACCCCCAAAGAAAGATCAAAGTTTGTTTTAAGCCATACCCAACTACAAGAATCAGAGAAAGATTCATGAACATAAAAATAAGAGGTATAACTGAATTCAAATACTTGACCATTGATACAACAAAGCTTTGTTATTGAAGTAAATGCATATGATCCATGCAGAACATCTAAATCCAATTGAGCCATGTAAGCTATAGGGTAAAATACCTGATCACAAATGGGACATGTATCACTTCTTTCCATCCACTCAAGTATGCATGCAAGATGATAATGGTGGTCGCATTTTGTAGTTATTTTGGGATTTTCCTCATCATATTCTGTCCAATAAATAAAACATCAAATCCTGAATATATAAAAATGTTTAAGAGTTTATTTTTCTAAAAGAACTACCTTGAACAATCACTAAATTTCATAAGCTGATTTTTGTGCTAACAAATAAGGATAATCCCTAAAAGAACAGAAAAATGAAATATACAACTTGAACAAGCAATTACATAACTAAGTATAGAGTAGACAATTCTGTGGTACATACAAGTGGAATGTCATAGGCCAAAAAGTATTCAAATAATTACAAAAGTTCCTTGTAGCTGAACTTAGTTTTCATTGTACCTAATTCTAACTCCAAACATGATTGTAAACTTATTCTTGTGGTGCTCAAATACATCTATCAAAATCTTCCATGGACTTCTCAAACACTATGGAAATATCAAATATCCAATTATATTTTAACTCAGAACATTAATCATCTGATAATGGCACATAACTATTGTCCCACAAACTTCACATTCTAACATGCTATCATTTTGACAAAAGACAAGTTTTCCATGAAATTAACTCTTCCAAATAGCAGTTTTGGTCAATACCACAAGCGGCATGCTTCGCAGCAGTAGATGGTATACAACTGCAAAGGTACTCAGAGCAACTGAGAGTTTTTAAGGTGTAATCTTGCTCTAGGACAAATTTATTAGAAGAATTTCCACTTGCATCTTAACCCTCTCTTGTCTTAGAGCCATGTTCTGTGACCGCAAAACTAAAACCTTCATTTTCTTTTTCAAAAACAAATTTGATGTGGACTAAGATAAAACAAGAATATTAATCATATGAAGCATAATGATACCAGTATCTTGCATCACATAGTTGATGCATGTACCAAAGAGAATGAATGGAAGAAAGGGAAAACAACTCTGCCTCTAAGGATTCTGGCCAACATTAACGAATAATATTCGGTATAGTTAAATTACTAATCATCAGAAAAGTGAACAGCAATAAAAGGTGCACTATAGCAGTTGGTTTATAGAGATACTTAGCTTTATGCAACTGCCAACATATCTCTATTGACTTATTATTGTTTAATTAAATATATGTAAGACAAAACCATATTCACTTTAGTTAAACTCTTCCAGTCCTATTTCTATTTACCTTATTTCTACTTCGGCCATATATGAATGGCTACCATCTTGTATCTCCTTTTCCTCTATCACACATTTCAGATGCATATGACGGGGAAGAGGAACAAGGAGAAAGATAAGGATTGAAATATCAAGACCAATCACAAGGATGGCAATCCTGCCTATGGAATATTTCTAGACATGGATAGTTGGAGCCGGAGGCATAGGAATAACAAGAGCAACTCTAATGACACTTTGTACAGGGAAATCAGAAGAAATGTTTAACTGTATAACCGAATGATGCATTTCAAAGGTCCTACAGACCAATATGATCTAAAGAACATTAAAAGTTGTCATAACCAACATCTATTATTTTAGTATCTTGAGACTTATGTATTTAGTTAAAATTAAAATAATTCATTAGTACCTTAGTATGTCTATCCTTCAGTTAATGTATATTGTTATAGACTTATATTGATACCAAAGTAAAGTAATCCAATGGTACTTTAGTAGGTTTAGGCTTCACCTAATGTATACTGTTAAAGTGATACCAAACAAAATAAAAGTTGGAATCCAAAAATTTGACACTCAAAAAGGGGGTACTTTGGATGTTCCATAAATTAAGTGCATTATAGAAAATGTTTCTGTTGGAAATACAAAAATTATAGTTAAAAAAAGGCATATTTCTACTTGTCTAACCTAATGCCACAAACTTTTTTTCTTTTGACATGAACTTCATGAATTTTGTTATTTTGTCCTGGAATTGGAAATTTAATTATGTGACCTGGCATATAACAAAGATGAAATCTAGTATGAAAGCAGATCTCAGCTTTCCAAGAAATTGTATAAAATTTTGAACCTTCCTAAAAACAACACAATAAATAATGAAAGCAAATATCAGCTATCCAAGAAAGTACATAAACTCTAAATCATCCTAAACATAACACTATAAATAATGAAATCATATCTCAGCTATCCAAAAAAATCACATAAATTACATATCATCCTAAAAATAATACCATAATAAGGGGCTACAGACGGTGTACCAATCAAAATAAAGATTATTGAATAACTCTTAAATGATGCAGACATTGGCAGTACAAAAACACTTTAGATTAACCCTACTGCTCTAAATAATCAACAGCATTTGGATCTAATAAACAGGGGAAATCATGCAAAGGAGATTGATGTTTCCCTTCTGGACAAGTAGAATGGGCATATTCATTTATGTATGGCACATCTTTGGATCTAGTAAACGATAAAACAAGGCAATAGAGAATGCAGTTTACCTTCCAGACAAGTAGGACAGACATCCTCCTCATCTGCCAATGGTAAAGTAGAATCACTCAATTTCTCTGGAGACCCAGGCATGCTATCTGCTAATTGGCTCTTGTCCTCTGCAGTTTTCAAATTTTGCAGTGATGTCACATCTTCACTTTGAGTTTCAGTAGTACTTACTCTTGAAAGTTGAGATTCCTCACCATGAACGGGACCACTTTTATTCTGTCTAATTACTGCTCTACCTTGTTCTGTCTGCAAATGTCTTCTATCTGCATGATCAGGTGAGGAAATAAATCTTAAATGCATGTTGATGTAAGGTTATCACTGTTATCTCAATAAAAAGTTCATGCAGAATTCATAAGTGACAAACCTAGCACAGAGGATGAGTCCTGATTTTCTGTTCTTGAAGTAAACTGCAAAAGGAGTAGAATTAACAGTCCATGTGTCAATATCCAGTTAAATTAATACTAAATAGAAATTACATGTACTTATAATGTGTGCAATATTGATCTGTGGGGTTTACATGTATCAGAAAACAAACTAAAGAGAAACTATCAGATAAAATGATACACTGCAGTTTTTAAGGGTGCAAATAGGAAATGAGAGAGATCTGCCACAGTCAGCATTTGTTGTTTTTTTTTAAATCTTAGTAATGTTTCACATAAATTTAGATTGGGATATTTAAGAAAAGAGTTTTGATTAATAGGTCTCCAGTGACAAGGCTATAATTTGCACTGAAGCATATTTAATCTACATAGACAGAAGGTTATCAAAACATGAACATGTCAAATGCTGAAATGGATATACAGCATTTCATCTGTAATATACACCATCAATTAAGAGGCCTTTCAATCAACATTGCTCTCAAAAGATGTAAAAGGATCTTGTAATTCCTTTCCCCATGATCAAGCTTCATGTCTATAGCTGATTTTTAAATAATAAATGTTATTCAACTTTCTCTGTAATCTTGAACAAGTATCCTTTCTTGAAACGGCACTCTCCTTTTACATATTTTGATATGAATGCAGTATATAGAAAAAAAGCTATAGACTTGTCATGGACATGAAAAACAACAAAGCAATTACTTCAACTCTGTCCTTGAAACATACTCCCCTATTTCTGTATCAATATTTTAACTCTATCCTCAAAACATATTCCCTTATTAGTTGTTTCTGAATCAGTACTTTAACTCTGTAGTCAAACAAGTACTTGCTGGGCCATTAGCCTTCTTTAATGGATCTTGATGTGTATTCAGTCCTCGGTACATGTCCCCTTTGTTGATATCTATCAAGAATGGCTAGATTCTTTGAAATTTAGAAAATTGTCCAGTTCAAATCCAACCAAATGCACGCTTAGATACATGGCCTACAAAGTTAATAACTTGCTATGCACTGTACCTATAAATTCTTACACATCTCCTTGATCATTGAAGAACATATGTACAATCCATATTATCAGAAAGGGGAAACAGGAAAGGAAATGTTATGGTAAATGGCAACCAGAGGCTCAGAAATGGCCCAAGTCTCTATACAAAATGTTATGAAAAACACAAGACATGTAACAGCAGGAAATAGATGGTTGGAGAAAATTATAACAATATTGTACATAAATCCTAGACGTAGAGAATAATAGTATATATTTTATATTATCTAGATACATTAGAAGCTGAACAGTCATTTTCAAGATGAACCGAACAGTCATTTTACTGTTGAGTGAAAGAAAATTGGGTTTCACTCTTCCATTTACAACTCATTTTACTGTCCATTTTCTCACATTGGTATAAGAGCACTAGGGTAAATTCCATTTACAGCAAATAAATTCACATTAAAATTTATTTGCAAAGTTTTCCAATCCTCCGTTCATAGCTTAGGCTAATTTCCTTCACAAGCAAATAAATTCACAGAAACTTTATTTGCCACAATTTTCAGTTCTTCAATTTTATTTGAAATTCTCATTACATGTATAACTCCCTTCCAAACCCCTGAAAAATCTGTCAAATACATCCCACCATCTCCATGGTGTCATTTCTCACAGCCTGCAAATCATTTGAACACTCTGCAATTCAAACCAAGTTAACAATATAAATTTATATAACTTGTATATAATTTTTGATGGGAAGGAGGTGTATAAAATGCAATATTCCTTCAAACCAGAGGCTGGGCTAAGCCTGAGTTGCTGCTTACCATGGCTTGTCTTTGTCAAGGAAACACTAAGGCATTTCTCGTTTGCAATGGCTACAAGGATGAGCACTATGTATCCCTAGCTCTGGTGGCCATGCACCTAAATTTCAAAGAAGTTATTGTTCAGGAACAAGTGGAGGAGCTAAATGCAGTGCTCACTGTGAATCATAAGTTGTTAGTTAGGCCCATGATAGCGGTCCATGTCAAGCTCTGTGTCGGAATATTAAGGTTTACATTGTAATAAAGTCACCCTAGTGACTTGTGGTTTTTTATTATTGTTAAAATACTTGTTGCTTTCTCGTAGGTTGGTAGTTCAGGAAGTTATCTTGGAAAGGCTTTATAAAAGCCATATTATAATCCAAAGGAGACAACTTTAATATTTCAGCCAGTATTATTTTTGTGTTTATTATTTACCATCATGATGTAGATTTTCTCTAAATTATAATATTCTGCCATTTCCAATATTGTATCAGAGCAAACTCTAATTCTATCCCTATGGTTTACCACCATTAGTGCCATCCATGAATCCTTCTACACATGTTGATGTATATCAAGCATAAAGAATGAGCCCCAATCTCGAATTTTAAATGTATCTACAAGTGAAGGCTTGGGTGACAAACCCAAAGCATTTTGTGTGGAATTCAAGGAACGCTACCTCCCAAGAAGGGCCTGCACTACTTTTTGCACAGGTCAAGCAATAGCCAGTCCAGGAGGTGTTGTCTTGGCTGTGAGGAAACTTTGCAAAGAAAGGTTCGTGGACTACCAATGTCTGCAAAATTTTGCAAACAATAAAAAGCCTTTGCCAATGTACAATTGACTTCTGCCAACCAATTAACTTCTACCAATGATTGTAAAATTTGAACTTTAAAATAAGGGTTGGGTAATGTAGATATGTGATTAAAATTTGTGCCAAATGCCTACTGCCTTGCACAATAACTGTTGTGGCTAAGGTATGTTGCTTGCAATATTAGTTATCTTCTATCAAACAATTGAACACTGAAGGCTTGAGGATTTTCATCATCTCAAAGCCAACTTCTCACTCCAAGATAAAGCTTTGTATGAGAAGCATATGCTTTTGTTTATCTTTCTTGATGCTGACAATATTGAAGAATGCATATATTGTGAAGTTTGTGTTTTGAAGATGGGAAGGGATCTAGTGTAAACTCGATATGGATTGTTGCCTAGACAGTTTGGAAGTCTGTGGACCTCGGGAATTATACCCTTAAAAAGGTCATGAGACAACTTGATGGAGCACTGGCCACTGTGTATGTAGCTCAGCATGGATTCTTGTCCAATAATTCATGATTCAGGAACTCAAGAATTCAGCTCACAAGCCACACCTTTATGAAGGGTTACAAGGCAGCTTGATGGAGTTCTACCTGGTCCAAGAAGTGTTTTTCAAAAAAACTCATCTAAAGAATATGTATTTGTGTTCATTTTGTTCAACATGTTTTGTTGTGTAATGTAAACCTTGAGGGGGGAACCTGTTCAAATGTTAAGGTTTACATTGTAATAAAGTCACCTTACTGACCTATGGTTTATTATTGTTGTTAAAATAATCAGTTGCTTTCTCATAGGTTGGTAGTTCAAGAAGTTATCTTGGAAAGGCTTTATAAAAGCCATATTGTAACACAAAGGAGACAACTTTAGTATTTCAACCGATATTATTTTATGTTTCTTATTTACTATCACAGTGTAGATTTTCTAGAAATCTCTATATTCCACCATTTCCAAGCACATCAACCACTTAGGCAACATGTCCAATGAGAAGGGGAAGTATAGGCTAACCACCATGGAGATTTTGAACATCTTAAGAAAAGTACATGACACAAATATGCTGAATTGTCTTCAGCATCACTTTCACATTGAGTTCCAAATCTCATCCGTC
This sequence comes from Sequoia sempervirens, assembly GCA_007258455.2. Classification (NCBI taxonomy): domain Eukaryota; kingdom Viridiplantae; phylum Streptophyta; class Pinopsida; order Cupressales; family Cupressaceae; genus Sequoia; species Sequoia sempervirens. The sequence continues at coordinate 7,156 of VDFB02030562.1, forward strand.
GTCATGCTCAATGAAGTGGGACATATCTAGTGCAAATTGGCAAAGTTGGGGGGCCAACATGAGAATCATTGACATTGGTAGGGTAGTTGTCTCTCATCCCTCTCTTATAATCTTCAACATGTTTTCCATGGAGTAAAAGGCATCAACCAAGTTGGAGCTTAACCTGGTGTTGGGTGGCTTCCACAATCTGTTTGAAGTGCCAAATGTGGTCCACGTGGTGCAAAGCAAAAGGTCAAAGAGAGAGTCTTAAAGCTACACAACCCCTCTTGATTTTAGGACCCCTACTACTACCTAAAGGAACACCTTCATATGTCAATTGTTGCTATGATCTCGGTAGCTCCTCAACAAAGAGGCATCAAAGGCAACTTGTTACTCTTGACAATGGCAAGGATGCAACAAAGATGTCTCAATCTGAGAGTGACCTTGACAGCAATTTCTCTATGCTTGTTTGGGGCACAAACATAAGCATGCATCTAACCTAGTGGTCAATTCCTTAAAGGTGAATTTTTCATTTTTATTTCAATTTTCTATTTCTAGAAATAATAAAAGATGGATATAGAAGTGAAAATGATAGAAGTCAAACCAACTGTGGAAGTTGAATAGTCTTCTTCTGAAAATTCATTCATCACAAACAGAAAAAGGTTGCAAATGCACAAAATAAGAAGAATGGGATAAGGCATGGCGGTTAAACAAAATAAAATAAAATTTTCACAACAGGATACAGTATTCCATAGAAGCAATAATCACAAAAAAAATCACAATTAATCGTGAATCGCTGAAACCCTTGATTTTATCCACAAAACTACAATTTTTTTATTAGACCACAATCAACACTTTTTGACCCATTTTTTCTCACATAATTGCAAAAAAATCATTGAGATTGCATGCAATCACCAATTTTAACAATTTTTTACCTTGCTTCCTAATTTTGACTTCAAACCACAATTTTGAGCAAATAATGTAAAGCAGCAGAGAATTTTTTTAAAGATTTGCTAAATAATAAAACACCAGTGCAGGAAAAAATTAAAGAGGTCTTGAGCTCAATTCCCAATCTGATTGATCAAAATATGAATGAGTTTTTAAGAACATTGATAGATTAGTAAAAGAAGCCACTTTTCAATTGACCCTAGATAAAGCCCCTGGACTGGATAGTTTCACAGCTGGCTTCTTTCAGAGAGTTGGAATATCATTGGAGTTGAGCTAGTCTCCATTGTAGAAGAATCAAGAAAGAAAGTGTGATGAGCCCAACTGGCTCCTCTTCAAACCCCTATTGTTTTAATTATCTTTTTGTGTTCTTTTGAGTTTTTTAAGAAAGTTTCTAGAGAGAAGTAGAAGTGGCGCAGCATATAAAAGCTCATAAAACTTAGAATTGAGCTTAAATTCACCAGATGGAAGTGCAGAAAATATTAAATAACTGAAACAAAGAGATTACAAGTTACAAACATACCCGAAATGCTCCAAATTATTTAAATAAGAATTTATTCCATATTGCCAACCAAGAATGATGAAAACAGACAATTTCAAGCGTAGAATCCAACTGAATGCAATCTCCAGCCTGAAAACTAAAGCAAATGAAAGGTACAAGCTAGACGCCAATGAAGGAGATAAGAAACCCTAAAAGAAGAAGACGTTTCTTCTCCAGAACTCCAAACGCCCTTGAGAAAAGTGCCACGCACTTCAATAAAGAAGCCACGTCCTCAGCATAGAAAGTACGGCCATGAAGGTGAAGAGTCTGCCAGATGAAGAAGGACGCCAACTCTCAAACCCTCCTGTATCTTATTGAAAACTATTGAATATTGCACCAAAAATTCTCATTGAAGCACTATAGAACTTTTGAATTGAAGCCCCTGTTGTAGCGATCATTCAACTGATCTTTCACAGTCTCACAATCACAGATCTGTGAAGAGTTTTCGTTCTCCAGAGATAAACAAACTCCTGAAACCCTTGTCTCAGAGAAGCAAGCAAAGCCAAACCCAAGAAAATATCAAATAGTCAAAAGTGAGTTTGATTTTACCTTGGCTTGCATATAAAGCCAAAAGGCACGCATCCCAAGAAGTGACGCCACTTTTGGAGTCATTTAAATATTTTAGAATATATTTAAATCCCCTTTTCAATAGTTTTCACTTAAATACATAGCGCCCACTTTAAGTGATTTAATTAATCACTTTATGAAATATTTCACTATAGTGCTTCTAATTTTTACTTAAATAAATTTAAGAGATTACTTTATTATAAAATCAAGTTGACTTTATAATATTCTGTCAAATATATTAAAACACTTTATTCCACTAAAATATTCATAACTTGCTCAAAACCCCACATAATAACATGCCATCAGAAGCTGTCAACCCCTGAACTGCCAAGGCCTGCTGTGAGCCAATCACTGAGCTCTGAAAATGAGAACAACGAAACTCCTCTAGAAAATGCCACTGACCCTCTAACCAATCCAGTTAGCCCACAAGGGTCCAAGAAATAGGCTAACACACTGTTTCCAAGAACTGACTAAAATGGGGACATTACAGTCCGCCCTCCCTGAAATTGCTTGTTCGCAAGCAATCTCAGCAACAAAGAACACACCACTCCACCAGGAACCCAAGGATAGTGTTGTATAATGTCCCTGCTATCACCAACTGTCTTCTGCTGCTCAACACTGATCTCAACTTCACCATGCCAAAAGTGGTGAAGCCAACGCATGGGACTCATCCAAATGAAAGTGCTGAACCTGTCAGTAGTCAAGTCCCAATGTAAACCAAACTCACATCCATCTGCTCTGAGGAGATAGGAATAACTGGAAGTGCCTACAACACCATAACAATCTCCACCCTCTATTGACTTCCTATAGGTGTGCGGTCTATCCCTCATAGTTGCTAAATGATGTGTGATCGCTCCTTTTAGGTTGCTGATATGAAACGGAACAGCACCCTCCAAACTGTAAGGCCAACCTATGGAGATGCAAAAGATACCAATAGGTTCATAGGATGATAGAGTATCATCCCTATACCGCTTTCTCGTGACGAGGAAATATTGGAACTCTCCTCGAGACTCCTGTGTAGCAATGACCCTAGTGGCTGGTCCACTAAGTGTGTGAGCTTTTATTGGGCTCTCAACTAGAGGTAACTCAAAAGACGCAAGATGCATGTTGTGTATACTAAAAGAATTTCTTGAATCCCACACAGCTGCATATTCTTCATTTTGGCTTATCTCAAAACGTTCCTCCTTTGCATGCTCTACATCTACACATTCCTTCCTTGGAAGAATTAGAGATCGAAGATGTGACTCTCTTTGTTTCTTTGCTCGATCGAGTTGGCTGCAACGTTCCTTAACTTCCTGCAAATGCTGTTTTGCATTGGCAACCAACATCTTTGCCTTTTTAGCTCTTTGTAGCCACCCATTACACAAAACTTGTGTTTGGCTCACATCTTCTAAGGTCAGATATACAAAATCAGACTTGTTGTGACTTGAATCAACAATGCATTCCTCGTTAATGACACCCTCATCTAGCGTGCCAATAGTAGGAGAACCTTCCACACTATTTTCTAAACTTGCCATGAATTTCAAATCATCATTTTGCTCAAGTGAAAGGCTGTTGTCTTGAATATCAGACTTGTTATCACATCTGATAACAACTTCTTGAGCGTTGAAAGTATCAACGTTCTAGGTTTCCGCTTCATGATGTACAATTCCCTTATCATTCACCACTTCAGTTTCAATCCCATGTCCACCTGTAGGTTGAAGATCATGATCTGCTGATTGATCCCTTTTTAACCCCAACACATCAAAGAAACTCAATTTCTTTTTGTTTTGTGATGAGCTTTGTCTTGAAATGGAGTCTTCAAATTGCTGCAAGCTACGAGCTAATCTTTGTTGTGAAGGCATAGGTTTCTGCTGAATATTATTTGAAATGCTCTCTACATTTTGCTGCTCGCATTTCTTTGATTTGCTTCGTTGCTTATTATAAACCATCCGATGCTCCATATATTGTTCGAAGTCTAGGCGATCTTTTATCTTATCTGGAAATGCTATATATTCCTCATAAGCAGCCATTACTTCATCAACAAATTTAGAAGTCATGATAACCACTTTGCTGTTCAACCTCTTCCTCTTCCTCAGCTTCATTTTTGACAAAAGTAGGACATGTAGCTCTCTCAAAGGTACGTGCTAGAGCTATGACTCTATGGGGTTCTCTATGAATACTGACTTCCTAATCTCGATCCTGATTCTGACCTCTGTGAAGTGTCAAATTCTGAACATTGGTGCTCAGCTGCTGGAGGATATTCGCCACCTGTTCTTGGCCTGCCACCATGCCTCTGAGTACATCTCTAGCTTCTATGTCCTCTTCATTGAGAGGATTTCTGTGAGAACCTTTAGCTTCCCTGTCAGCTATGTTATCAAAGTCTAATTCTTCTTCCTGTTCGTCAAACGGAAACGCTGGAAATGGTTCAAAAGTACTTCTTTGCAAACCAGGACCCCTACGTGAGTAGTACCTGTCAAACCTGTTCTGATGAGACCACATAGAAGCTGCTAACACTTCAAGCTGGCAGGATCAATGCTCTGATACCACTGGGATGAGCCCAACTAGCTCCTCTTCAAACCCCTGTTGTTTTAATTATCTTTTTGTGTTCTTTTGAGTTTTTTAAGAAAGTTTCTAGAGAAAAGTAGAAGTGGCGCAGCTTTTATCTCTCAAACCCTCCTGTATCTTATTGACAACTACTGAATATTGCACCAAAAATTCTCATTGAAGCACTGTAGAACTTCTGAATTGAAGCCTCTGTTGTAGCGATCATTCAACTGATCTTTCACAGTGTCACAATCACAGAGCTGTGAAGAGTTTTCGTTCTCCAGAGATAAACAAACTCCTAAAACCCTTGTCTCAGAGAAGCAAGCAAAGCCAAAGCCAAGAAAATATCAAATAGTCAAAAGTGAGTTTGATTTTACCTTGGCTTGCATATAAAGCCAAAAGGCACGCATCCCAAGAAGTGGCGCCACTTTTGGAGTCATTTAAATATTTTAGAATATATTTAAATCCCCTTTTCAATAGTTTTCACTTAAATACATGGCGACCACTTTAAGTGATTTAATTAATCACTTTATGAAATATTTCACTAAAGTGCTTCTAATTTTTACTTAAATAAATTTAAGTGATTACTTTATTATAAAATCAAGTTGACTTTATAATATTCCGTCAAATATATTAAAACACTTTATTCCATTGAAATATTCATAACTCGCTCAAAACCCCACATAATAACGTGTCGTTAGAAGTTGTCAACCCCTGAATTGCCAAGGCCTACTGTGAGCCAATCACTGAGATCTGAAAATGAGAACAACAAAACTCCTCCAGAAAATGCCACTAACCCTCTAACCAATCTAGTTAGCCCACAAGGGTCCAAGAAATAGGCTAACACACTATTCCCAAGAACTGACTAAAATGGGGACATTACAGAAAGCATACATGTTGAAAGATGTGAACAATACCCTCATTGAATTGATCCTGGAGACACTATAGGCTAAACCTATGGATAATTTGCATCCAATCTCTGTATGCAATACAATCTATAAGATTGTATCCAAAGAAATGGCTAATCAGTTAAAGGTTTTGCTCCCTACTTTAATTTCGGAAGAACATAGTGGTTTTACTCCAAGAAGACTGATTATAGAGGGTATAATCATGGCACATGAAGCAATGCATACTATTAGAAACAGTAAAGCAGAAAGAGTGCTAATTAAGCTTGATATAAGGAAAGCATACAACCAAGTTAATAGACATTTTTGTTGGAACTTTTGGAGAAGTTGGGGTTTTGCAATGAGTGGATAAGATGGATACAAGGCTACATTTCCATTCAAAGATTCTCAATCTTGATCAATGGTAGTCCACAGAGCGTCTTCTCCTTCTCCAAAGGAATCAAGCAAGGAAACCCTTTGCCCCCTTCTTATTTATAATCATGGCGAGAGCTTTGGGAAGGTTTCAGAGGAAAAATGATGCAGAAAGATGGAAAGGTGTCAAGATGGCACCAAATGTGAGTGTACTAACACATCAACAGTTTCTTGATGACACACTACTATTTGGAGTTGCTAAAGTAAGGGAAGAGAAGGTAATAAAGGCGTCTTTGGATAAATACTGCTTGGCCTCAAGTCAACAAATCAACTAGAGGAAATCCAAGATTTTCTTTTTCAATACTAACATAAGGAAACAGCAAAAGATTGCACACTCCCTTGGTTTCAAAGTTAGTCAATTCCTAGGTAAGTATTTGGGTATTCCTTCATTTGTTGGAGCTTGCAAGTCTTCTTTATGGGAGTCTCTTGTCTCAAATTGTACATCAAAATTGGTATCATGGAAAGGAAAATGGATGTCTTCTACAAGTAGAATCTTAATGTTGAAATCAATTATTTCTGCTCTCCTCATATATACGATGTCTTGTATTAAAATGCCAAAGAAGATAAGTGACATGATCAATCAAAAAATGAGGAACTTTTTTTGGAAGGGCACTTAAGAGAATAAGAAATCCCTACTTATAGCCTAGGATAAGATATACTCTCCTAAAGAAGTTGGAGGGGTTGGTCTAGGTCATTGGCCTATTCTTAATACAACCTTGGGAGCTAAATTGGTTTGGAACCAATTTTCAAATGCCCATTCAAAATGGGCAAGAATCCACCAAAATAAATATTTGGATTCTTTGAAACCGAGCAAAATTCTAATAATAGCAAATCCTCCTAGTGGCTCACTATTTGGAATTTCATGATGTCTAGTAGAGATTTGATAACTAAGCATATCACTCAAGAGATTCGAAATGGATAGAAAGTTTTGTTTTGGGAGGATTTGTGGAATGGATTCCCGACACTGTTAGATTTTCCAAATTTGTTAGAGGCAAAGGAGATTTTGGTGAATAGTGGGGGGGCACAAGTGAGAGATTATACCTTACAAACTAAGGTGGATGGGATTTAGGAATGGAGATGGAAATCTCTACAAGGTTTAAATACTCCAAAAAATTAGTAGGAACAATTAGAAGGGATCTTGGCCTCCAAGAAAGTTTTTCTCAGAAGAAAAGGACACCATAAAGTGGACTAGATCAAAATTAGGAAGTTAAAGTGTCAAAATTGGTTATCAAATTGAAGAAGCAACAATCAAGAAAGAGTACTAGCCCATTCACTTGTGTTGGCATAAATATTGTTTACCTAAAGTTGGGGCCTTTGTCAAGGCAGCCCTTAAAGAGAGAATCCTAACTAGTGACAAATTAAGGAAGTTGGGTTTCAATGGACCTTTAAGATGTGTTTTATGTAAAGAGGCAAAGGAGACGACAGATCATCTTTTGCTTAGGTGCAGTTTTACAAAGGCATATTGGAAAAAGGTTTTGAATAAATTGATTTGGTTTAAACCCCTTCCTCAATGCAATCTTTCCCTTTTCAATGCTTGACCAGTAGAACATAGGAAATCTACGTTCTCAAGTATTTGGACTATTTTCCCTTCTTCGATCATAATTTGGGAACTATGGAAAAGGAACAAAGAATTTTTCAAGGGAAGGATTTAGAAGAAAAACTCTTCTTCAATAAGGTGGAGAATGCCATTATGGAAGTGATTAATAATGCAACCAAAAATCAATCTCTCAAGCAAAGCACTTTCACTACATGGGATGGTGAGATAAGGAAATCATGGAGCGGACTAGTTATTCCCCCTGTTCATGGGGAGGCTAGGGTTCTTCCCTCTTGTGATCATAGGGCAAAAGCTAGGTGGGTCCCTCCAAAGAATGGATGGCATGAGATGAATTTTGATGGTGCAGCAAGATGCAACCCAAATCCTACAGGGCTAGTTGTATTATTAGAAACCATTTTTGGTAGGGGCAATGGTTAAAAAGTTGCCAATCAATACAAAAAAATGAAGCAAAATTTCAAGCAGCATTGGTAGGACTCCAAATATGCAAAAATTTGAAAATTGAAAAACTACAAATTGAAGGGGACTCCCTCATAACCATTAATGCCCTTCGTAATCATTGTATGCCAGATTGGAAGCTTAATAATTTGTTCTCATTGCGAGGAGGCTTTGGACATCTTTGAAGATTTCAAAGTGGGATGCGTTTACCGCATAGCAAATGTTGTGACTAACAGGTTGGATGATGTGGCAATAGAATGAATAAGGAACTGCATATAGCCAACACTACTAGCACGTGGCATGATCTCGCCCCAATCTGTCATCCTTTCTATCCCACTCGATCTAAAGACTATTATCATTTCATTTAGAGTGGAGGAACTCGGCTCAAATGTTGTTAGATATGGGGCAGCTAAACTCATGTTTAACAATCAGGGAAATAATGAATTTGTGCCCTAGCTACCGAATGTGAGGAATAGAGAGAAATATCAACGGTATTGGCCTTGTTTGGTTGTAGCCGGCATAGATAACACGATTTGCTTTTAGGCAAAAAAGAGACAAATTGCTTTCAAGAGGAAGGTGTCAAAGCTCAAACTAAAGGTGTTTATGACTAACTCGACAATGGTGTTGCATGCTATGAAGTTGGTGTTGGGAGATACCTTCCTCTCCTCATCACACCATTTCCAAGTTAATAGGATCTCTTTTATGTTTGTAGCGGTGCTCCTGGATGTAGGGAAATCAAAGATGTAAATTGGAAGGTTGTAGAAGTGCCATCAAAGCCCAATGGTGTGATGGGCTGAATAAATTCACGGATGATGCAATGCTTAGGCATGGCTTTCAACTTGTTAGTGGCAATTGACCTTAGATCAACCCCCATTACTCTAGCTTGTGGGTATTGTTTATTATTAGAGCATTGGGAGAAGATGATAATGCCCATCATCAAAAATCGAAAATGGGGCATTGAATTATTGACAGCAATTGGTAAGGTTGATCAATTGTTCACTCTATTGTCTAAGAGTGAGGATTCTAAAGATGGTGGCATGGAGAAAGGTGGTAAAACTGTTCAAGATAAGGAATAGTTAAAGGGTATAATGTGAGCATTGTTTTATGTCTTGTTTTCTATTAATAGCCCAATATTATCACAAGTTTATGATAATGTAAAAGCCCTCCTATGGATCCTATGGAACTCCTTTTTTTGTGTTTTTCTATGTTTTTTGAAAATCCAAATTTTTCCAGATTAAACCCCATTTTTAGAAAAATCTGAACTTTTGGCTTGCCAATTTAAAATTCTAAAACTGCAGAAGCAAACAAACTATCAAATAGGAAAACCTTTTGCAAAGGACAGGAGCTTTGTATCAAGAAAATGAGGTGCCAAATACACACAAAAAGTCGTCAAATAAGCAACACAAATATTAGTTTCCCAACTACCCCTGCGACGTAACTATTCTACATCAATCCTGGGTGTGGACAGTAATAGTATAATAATATTTTATATTTCATATTACCTAGATGCATTTGAAGCTGAAAGTCATCTTGAAGATGAACTGAGCAGTCATTTTATTGTTACTATATATGTACTTTGTATCACATTTTCAATGAATGAGAATTGGGTTTCACTCTTCCATTTACAATTCATTTTGCTGTTCATTTCCTGGCCTGACAGAAGTCAAGTTTCTGGTAACATAACCTATAGGACAATTCCTTACATACATCCAGTTTGCTTACATCTTACATACATCTAGCCCCGATTACATATCTCTCATAATAGATAGAAGGAAAAGACTATCGTAGACATTCAAATGTCTACACATAATTCTGACAAGATAAATAACATCAAAGCGTTTTTAAAAAATATCAGTTCGCACAGGTATAGAAAGGAAGCAGAAAGGTCATCTTTTCTGACCTGCTTTTCAGAACAGAGTATATGGAAACTCCTAAACATCATAAACTCAGATCGCTTGCAATTCCCCTGTTTAGGCTTCTCGTACAATTTCGGAAACCAATTTACCCTTGCAAGAAAGGGAACCGTCGGTTTCCTGCCCAAATTCTGATGTTGATTCCAAGCTTGAAGGAGAAATCATAGCAACTATGTGACTGTCCTATCATTGTTATTCAAGAAAACCAATATTTAATTATGTTAAAGTTATATTGACGACTGTCTGAATAATTTACCCTATTGAATCTTTTTTGCATAAAGAATAAAATTGTTGTGTAAGATCTTCTAACGCTAGGTGTAATGCAAACTATAATGATGAACTCGGTCATCTCACACCCGATAATTCTGAGTATTGCTGATACAGAGAATGACGTTAACCAAATTACGAACCAGTCAAAGAGAAACAAAATGCGATCATTTCAGAAAAAGTAAGTATTAAAATGTTCACAGATAAACCAAATAGGTCAATGGGGACTATCACGTACAGGCAACTTAGAGTAGATAAAAGAACGTTAAACACGTCTCCAATGAACAATACAGAAAACGAAAAGCACAAAAAGTGTTCACCTACAATATATGAACATGAAAAATAGCTAGCTAGAAGATTAAGCATCAATTCCACTACCAATATAATAATTTCATAAAGTGGATTAAAAGAGTCATACAGCCACTCCATTGGAACATGTGGCGCAACCAGGAATACAATAGCGTCCATGGCAGACCACCCCAGAGCTATAATCGATCTGACCATCTCCTTTCAAGAAACAACAGCAAGCCCCCATTTACCCAACTCTCCTTTTCTCTTCTCTCTTTTGTCTCTCCAAAAAAATTTCTCGGACACTTCTATTCAATTGTAGATTTCAGGAAGACCAATAAACTGTCCATCGTGAACCTCAAAATTTCTGGCAGAAAAATTCCAATCCAAACTCAAATCTCAATCATCTAATTAAACCAACTATTCCATCAATAAACCTTCTTGCAGTTCAAGCTCTAAATCCCCACCACATTAACCTGTTTACGGAAAAGTTCACATAAGAATTTGATGTCAGGGCAAGCTCACATATGAATAGAATTTCAAAGCAATACATAGATTTGGAAAGCATAGACCACAGGTTTTAAAGATTCAAAGATAACAAAAAGCCCAATTATTCATGTAGGAAAATCAACTGATTTATGCAGTGTTGGAAAGCATAAAACGGAGGATTAACAGATTCAAAAACAACAGAAAGCCCAATTAATAGTTATAGATGAGAAAAAATTTACCTGTTTTGACTCAAATGTTTTTAGCATATTGATATAACAGGATCAGGCGTTCGTAGATATGAGCTAAAGATAAAGTAGAATTTAGAAAGCAAGCGCATATGCTATTACTTTCTGCTTTAACTTTAAAGTAGAGCGATTCCCTCAAACCGTCTTTATCAGATGAGGGTTTTTTTAAAACATTAATTCCATGACGTGTCAATAAATCCTATCTCTGAAATATCGGGTGAATAATAGATATGCTGAACTTATCATTCATGAATAGTCGCTGCCGTCGATAGGATTTTTGTTCTTTTACGTATATTCCTTCCATCGATGCCCTTAATGACAAAAGAAAACAAACGGGAAAGATGGGTGATCTAAAAATAGAATCTTGCAAGAGTTATCTATCGATCGGACAGGGCAATATTTTAACACAAGCTGACACACTTAAAATCCGCTCAAAAAATAATAGGGCAAGACCAAATTTCCTATAACCCCCATTGCATAACATTTTATTTATGATATTTTACAGCTAGAAACTGATAAATAAACCTCCGTGATTTTGGCTAAAAAACTTGAACCCGTAAAATAGGAGATTAAAAATGGTAAAAATAAATTCCATTTAAGGAATGGAAGCAGAGCTGAAGTGACTAAACTACAGATATCTTCTCACTAAGACTTGGTCCTATGGAAGGGATTGCCGGTCCCATTTTGTCTGGGCTATTTTAAAAAACAGGAGATTAAAGATTTTCAGAAGTAATTTCCATTGTTAATTACTCCAAACAGGGTAAAAGTAAAATATTAGAGGTTATGTTATAAGGATTTGATTTTATATTTATTGTTTTTTTAATGTAGAATTAATCCTTCAGACTGTTTGAAAAAATATATTAAGTATTTTCATTATTCTAATAGAAAATTTAATTCGAATATCACAAACTTAAAAAAATAAAAAATTATAAACTTCAAGTCACATTCATATTGCACTATCAATTGAAAATATATTTCTAATTCTAATTTATTGCTGGTAGTATTGTAATTTCCAGCCAAAGAGAAGCCCGTTGTTTCTCTGTTTTTGGATCTCGGTGTGCTTTATGGGTCCCTTACTTTTTTCCCTATCTCTATTGTGAGCACTTTACAAAATGCAGTATATCTCCTATCGCCTTCCACAATAAAATCTTATAATTTGCTAAATTTGGAACTGTCTCAAATGCTTGAATCTTTCATCGTGCACCCTGATTAGAATAAGTATAAAATTAGAATATTACAAACCAGTAAAAGTTGAAATCTTTAATATCATTGTTACGGCCGTTTTGAAGAAGAGAACTATATTCCGCAGCAGCCAGAAGCCTTTGGTAGTTTCTACATTTCTTGTTCACATTAAGTCACTCTTGACTATCTTTTATGAAAAACAGTTTTCAACAGTTAATATTTTATAAATTTGAATGATTCATATAATATTTATTATACTTAAATATTGTATATAAATAAATAAATAAAATTTAAATATTTATTTATTTATTTATTTTTTAAAATTTAAATATATATAATTATGAAAATATTCCTACTTATATATGATTTTGGTCAATCGTAATTAACATGGTAATTTTTTTTTTTCTGAATTTCTTCTTCATAGTCATCTCCAATATACAGTTCTAAAATACAGGGACAAAGAAAAAACTTTAAATTCCTGACAATATCCCTGTAAATAGCTCAGACACCAATAAAGAACATTTAGTTTCCCTCACTACAGATATTGCCAAAAGCATATATGGTACAGAATTACACTAAAGAAGTGTCATCAAAAACAGGGTAAACGAGGGAAACGAATTTGGAACAAATAAAGATACATAACATACGGCTATTTCGAGCAACTAACCTCGCCAAATGTCTTGAAAACGCAAGCACAAAATAAAATAGAAAAATACAGTAAAAGCCCTAGTGATGCATTTCTCCGCAATTTACATATCCATCATTCTGGCTTCAAATTTTATGGCTCAAAACAATCCCATGGGCACTAAAGATAGTGCAATAAGTTCTTTACTAAATCAACTTAAGCTCTAGTAGAATCCTTGAAGACGTTTCATAAAATTGCAAAGGAAAATCTTTAAGAGAACTACCCTGACTTCAAATTTAGCCTTCACTATATAATCGGAGATATTAGTGGCTTTGATCCTAAAGCCTTCAATATATAATCGGAGATATTAGTGGCTTTGATCCTTAAGTTAGGATGAACTGCGCGATATTCAGGAGGAATTGTTGCATAGTTTGCATGTACGCGGAGAGTCTATCTCGAGGTTTTGAAGAAGTTAGAGAGAAATATGCGTTCTATATACTAAAAGTGCATCGTATAACTTTCTACAGTAATTATTTAAAACTAAAATGAAATCCCTGCAAATTGAAATGACAAATTGCTCTGCTTCAAATTTAATTATCAATTTCTAGAGCAGCACGCTGTGAATATAAATTTAAATTTCAAAAAAAAAAGAGCTGCGTGGGTAAAATTGGTGGTGAATCGTCAAAGACATCACTATCATATGTCCTAATTTTCAAAAGTTGAATGTTAAAATGTAAAAATGTTGAATCTTTAAATTGGTTAAATTATTCCACATTGCAATTGAGTGTGGTGCATTCCAACCAATAGAGCCACATTTAAGATTCAATCTTAATGAATTTGACAATGAACTCTTAGGTCTGGGTGAAAATGACATCCAAACCCTTGGTCTAAGATAATTCAAACATTCAATTTTAGGTGTAACTTATCCCAACTAATTTAACAAGTGACTAACCCACTGACCGAAATGAACAAGTTAGGTACAACAATTCAAGTGAATTTGAATCAAAGGAGAAGTCATCTAAGAAAAAGGGCTCCATCAAATATAAACAAATTTAACAAATTAAAATACAAATGAAAAATAAATTTCATAATTCTCAAAATAATCTCAGGTCAACCAAAGAAATTATGCATTTTCAAAGAATCTAAAGTTTCCATAAAGAATTAAATAAAAATGTTGAACACATTTCCTAATGTATGGCGGTAGTTAGCACTGAAAAAAATATATCCGGCCGACATTAAAGACTATAAATAGCTTATATTATTAATTCAACTCCACTTCATTTAAAGTAAAGAGGGTTTGCTTCACAGCAAGAACAATTTCTTGTAGGGTTTTAAAAAAAACACATTAAAAGGAATTCCAGGAAAACATGCAGCCCTAAGAAATTCCACAACATAAAATATGGTAAAAATGCCAGCAAATTCAAAAGCACATCATTGACGGACCTGCAGCATTTTAAAATTATAGCAGGGGTTTTGGGAAAAAACAAATAAATTACACATCGTACTAAAAATGGTGAAACTAATATCGATTCTTAAAGCTACATTAGCGAGAAAAGAGCATTAGTGTCTCAGAACAGAGTGCATTTAAAATATCAACGAGAAGAGGACATTCCTGTTTGAAGGAAAGAAGGAAAAAAAATTGAAGTAAATAAATAAGTATTGAGAGGATTGTATAAATACCTGCAAAGCAGATCGAAGATCGACCCCGCGACGTGTCCCCTGTTCAAAAACCTGTCTGCAGATCTTTCCCCACTGCTAAGAAAAAAATATATATTCCAGCAAAGAGTTTACGAGTAATCAATTTTACAGTAGATTTAAAATTTATTAAAAAACAAAAACGAATCATTGCGGGGAATGTTAAATATTAATATTAATATTGATATCGATATAAAAATTATTTTTATAAAAAAATGGGGTCCCCATTCCCCAGGGCTGAGAGGCAAATGCAGATAAATAAGAATAAGAACAAAGCCGTAAAATTAAAGATGATTTTTTTTTTTTTTTTGTTTCTATTGCATTTTAAAAATTCGCGGTAATTCGGGGAGACCAGCTATTACCGGTGGCGGGAGCCCTTGGCCCCGGGATTCGGGTCTATTCTGGAATCTTTTTTTGGAGGGCTTTAAATCAAATGGGCTGTGGTTTTTTAATGTTTTTTTATTTTCAAACACGCCGTACACGTCAATATGGTGGGAGAATGACACGTGTGGAATCGCACTGATTGTTAGATAGACAATGTGCTGGCGCTTTGCCATGTCATCATTGACGGGACGTCATTGCATTTATTTTTATTGTTTGTTTAAATTCCACTACAAAGTTTGTCCTTAGTGGGCAAAAAGTAGTTTCCTTTGGACCACATTACTGACTTTATTCTTATTTTAACAATTTTCTTCTTCTTTTGAGAGAGAGATTAAGATTTATAAATGGGGAAAGTTGTGTCTCTAACTAAGCTCATTTTGATTACAGTGTTTCTCACGTAATTGTTACATTCTATTTTAAAACAATTAAATTATTGGATCATGCAAATTAAATATCTAGATTTTTATCATAGAATATAGTTTTTATTGTTTTGATTAGTTTAATATTCAGATAATTTAAAAGCAGGTTTTTGTTTCCAAAGGGAAAATTTGATAAGATTGAAATCATTATATTTTTAGTAGAAGTTGAAGTAAAGATTGAAATGAAAAAAAATAAAAAATTATTAATATCTTAATTCTAATAATTCTTTTTCTAAAAATAATTTAACAATTCAAAAGTATGTTCTTATTTTTAAAAGAAAGAAAAGAAAAGAAATTGATAAGATTGAAATGAAAAATATAATTATATTTTATTAATATTTCAATTATAATAAAATTTAAAATTACTTTTATTTATTTATTTATTTATTTATTTATTTATTTATTTATTTATTTATTTATATATTTATTAACTTAATAATTTTTAATTATTATTTTTATTAATATTTATATTTTTTATATATTTTTTGTTTTTGATTAGAGGTAAATAACGGGTTTTGAAAGGGCTTGAAACCCTATACAAAGAAAGTAGTTGAACTAAAGATAAAAGTAAAACATTAGCAAACAACCCAACAGTAACGTCTCAGCAGCAAAAAAGCAGCTAAAAAGGAGAAGCACCTAGTAGCACTACATACTTTTCAAAATGTTTGTTGCCTCCACGTCGCAGTCAATAGCTTTTTGTGCATCATCAAAAACATCAAAACTTTCCTTCCCAAAAGCTCCTCCCTAAGCTTTAGTTTTGTTCCTTGTATGTACTCAGGACCACCTGTATTAACCTCAAAAATCAAAACAATACCTTTTTCACCATTCTTCCCAGCAGCAATAGTTTCACCCATCTGCTTGCCAGCAACAGCACCCCCATCATCATGGGCAATATCTTTCCTCTTCTTAGCACTAACCAGAGGAGAGGCAACAGCAGCAGACTCAAAATTTCCAGCAATTTTATGACCCTCCCCATCTCTCATCACATAGTCTCAAACTTTCCCCATTTGTTCCTCAAGACTGAGGATTCTTTCTTCCATATTTTGCTTGATTTTGAGGGTTTCCTCCACCACCATGTCCACCACAGTGTTTAAGGATTCAAACAACTCATCAATTTGGTTTTGAACAAAGGACCCCTCAATCTTGTTAACCATACCCCTAACTTTGACATTCGTTTTATTAAGCTCATGGAAAAACCACTTAAAAAGCTTAAAGAAAACAATAGACCCCTCACACACAGTACCAAGCACATTAGACAAATCATCTCTATCAATTTATATATATATATATATATAGTTTTTACATTTAGTTTATTTAATTTTAATTTTTAATTTAGATATAAGTTTTACATTTTTTTAAATTATTTATTTTTTATGAAATTACAAAAAAGTATTTAATATTTATTAGAATTAATTTAATTTATAATTAATCATCTTATTAAAAATTTAATTATTGTAAATTAATTATGTTTTGAATTTTTATTTTTATTTATATAATAAAATAAATCTAAATTAAAAGCTATAGAGTGAGAGAGTGAAAGATAGATAAACTAACTTTTGATCAGTTGTTTCATGCCAACAATCTAAGGATAACATGTGTCCCTAGGGAGTTATGCTTAGGGTATCATGTCATTTGATTAAGGATATGATAATTCACCTTTAAGTCCTCTAGTGTACCCAATGCACACTTAGGGAGAAAAATAGATAGAGAGAGAAAGAGAGAAAAGAGAGAGGAAGGGAGATGGGAGATGGAGTTAGAGATAAGACACTAAGAGGCAAAGGGAGAAAAAGAGAAAGAAAATAAGATATATATAGATAGGGGGTAGAGATAGGGAGATATATATAGAAAGAGAGAGATAGGAACAAAAAGAGAGATCTCTTTATATCTTTGTATCCCTCTCTATCTCTATGTTTCTCATTATCTCTCTCTCCTTCCATCTATTCATCTCTCTTCCTCTCTATATATTAATCCATGTCTCCATCTCCATCTCTATTTCTATCTCTATCTGCCTCTCTATCTTGCTCCCCTATCTTTATCTCTATCTCCTTACCTCTTCCTACATCTCTCTCTTCCCCCTATCTTTTCTAATATATTTATCTCTCTATCTCTCCCTCTTTCTATCCCTATCTCTCCCTCTCTCCCTATTGCTCCCTCTTTCTATGTCTCTCTACTTCTTTATCCTCTCTCTCCCTTCATCTCTCTCTCTCTCTCTCTCTCTCTCTCTCTCTCTCTCTCTCTCTCACACACACACACACACACACACACTCCTTGTTTCCCTCTCCCTATATTTGTCTTTACATCTCTCTCTCACACACACTCCATGTTTCTCCTCCCTATATTTATCTCTATATCCCCCTCTCTATACTACATGTATCTCTTACTCTTTCCCCCTCTATCTTTATCTTCTCATCTCTCCCTATTTCTATATATGTCTCTTCTTCTCTATCCCTATCACTCTCTTTCTATATCTATATGTTTCTCTCTCCTCTCTCCATTTTTCTCCCCATCTCTCCATCCCTCACTCCTTCCCTATCTCCTATATATCATTTTATCTCTACCTCTCTCCCTTTCTCTTCACATATATCTTTATCTCTCCCTCTCTCTATCTCCCCCTATTTCTCTCTCCCTCTCTCTATCTTCCTATCTTTCTCTATCTTCATCTCTACTTCTATTTTCCTTTCTCCCCCTCTATCTCTAGATATTTCTCCCTTTCTCTCCCCCTTTCCCTCTTCCTATACCTCCATGTCTATATCTCTATCTCTCCATATTTATTCTTCCCTCTCTCCCTTTATATCTATCTCATTATTTCTCCATCTATCTCTACCCCTATATCTCTCCCTCTCTACTCCTCTCTATATATCACTTCCTATCTCTATCTATATCTTTCAATCTTTGTCTCTCTCTCCATCTCTATATATCCATCTCTTCCATCTCTATTTATCCCTCTCTTTCCATCTCCCCCTTTCCTTCTCTCCATACCTCTCTCCTTTTCCATCTCCATCTCCATCATTGTCTCTATCTTCCTCTCTATAGATCTATTTCCTTACCCCCCTCTATCTCACACACTCTTCTCCCCTCTATCTCTCTATTGCAAACATAAATAACACGACTCTTGGTAATGAATCTTGATTGTCTTCCTGTTTTAGAGGTTTTTTTCAATGTTGTTTGGATCATATAAGTGAATTCATACTTGATTTGAAGCTATCACTTCTCCATTAAGACCTTTGTTGCACAAACAACATCATTTGCTAAATGGCATACCAACTAACCTCGTGCATTATACAAATGTATGCATAAAATAGACAAAAAAAAATCTTAATTGACCTTCTACACTTTTCGGCATACCCATTACACACCAAGGTGCAATTTCTAGTTATATTATGATGATAATATGGATACAAGATAATGCATCCCCCCCTCCTAGTTGAGAAGGAAGAGTATCATCAGAAAGAGGGTTGTAGATTGAGGTGGCCAATAACCATATCACGCCTTTGAGAAATAGTTATTCTCACACACACATATAAGGTTTCATATGTAATTAAAAGGTGTCAGTATGATGTAAGAGTGTCCATCTTCGTAAGTTCTTTTGCGGGTGGCTTTGTTGGCATTCATAGTTAGCGATTAAAAGTTGTTTTATGTTTCAATTACGAGGTTAGATGTTTGATCATGTTTGTCAACATGGTTTTTTCATGATTACCCTATTCTTTGGTTATTATTTGGGTAATGTGGAAGGATAGAGAATTCATTCTCTAGTTAGGTTAGTGTTTTCTATGTGAATGGAATTAAAATTTAAGATTTAATTAAGAATATTTTAAGATTATAAAATTAAAAAATCATAAAATAATTAATGCTTGCATTAATGGTGGTTTATCTAAAAATCAATGCAACTCCTCTTGAATTATCATCACTCTTTTGGCTCAATGCCTAGCAAAGAGGAAGGAAAATAATTGAGACAAAAGTGCAAAATTTACTCTAGTCAAGTGAAGAAAGAGGTGTAGTAATGGCATGTAACATGCTGGCACAATTGGAGAGAAAAAGGGAAACCAAATGTAGAATATTATTAAAGAAAATTTTAATGGAAAGAGGGCTTGAGTTATTGTGAGGTGGCTAGAGGTTTTGGAAAGAAAGGATAAGGAAGGGAAAAGGAATTTTGGAGGAAGTTATTATACCATCATATATGTAATTCCTTTTATACCTTTCTAGTTAAGTATTTCATTGAGATTATTGTCAAAAAATTATTTTGGAAAGAAGGTAAAAAGGTAATGTAGGGAAAGACAATTTAATTTATTTTTAAAATGTAAACCTCCTTATGGAATACTATAGAATAATGCTCTATTGCTCAAGCAATTTCATTGGTTTTCTATAACTCTTTTCATACATTTCTATAGCTATTATCATATATTACCTATAACCCCATTGATATGTGTGAATATGAAATTCATCGAGCTCCATTCAGGTTTCATTTTTGCTAAGTATCGGCTCGAGCCTCAACTTTTGAACATCATCAGCCCTTTTTTGATGAACATTGTTGGCTTCCTCCATGTGTCTACTCAGCGCTCTCCGAAGAGATTCTCCCCTTCGCTTTTCAAACCACCCACCGCCATCCTGCCACGTTTCTGCACCACGGGCTATTTATTGTTGCTTCCCTTTACTTTTGAGTTAGGCCCCGTCTGCATGCCATGTAACCATCACCCACATTTACTTTGGCGGACCCCATAGTTGACGTCAATAAAAAGGGACGCTTCCACGTGCCTTCCCAATGCAAGCTTTCAGAAAGGAGGGGAAGGAATGAACTACGAGTTGTGCCATGCTACCACCTATCTCCTTTGCGAGGAATTCATCGAAGGGAAAGAGTGGAGCGAATGCCAAGCTATGATATGTTGCCACATGTTCTAATTGCATCCACTAGGAGGTAACACTCGCCTGCACAGGGTATGTCGGGACCACTACTATCATTCGCAAGGGATGCATCTAGTCGTGGAGCAACCACATGCTATGGCCCAAATCTTTTATGTTACAACAATCAAGGGGAATCATTACTGCTACATCATTGCTCAGGATGCTAAATCTTTTTTGTTACAAGCTCACCTAGTGGTGGATTGTTGGCTATATATACTGCTTCTTACATCAGAAAACGAGTTATGAGAAGATACAAAAAATTTAGAAAAGACACCAGGCATTTCTACTATTTTTAGATTATTGCAAAAAGATCTTATAGACTGTGCCCTTGTTTTTCCTTTATGTTTTTTTAAACTATTTGATAAACTTTATACTGTGCCATTATTATTTCGAAAGATTCATTTGCAGAACTTCTATGATTTTAATGCAAGTTTGTTGGTTTAGATCATGAGAAGATACAAAAAAAATAGAAAAGACACCAGGCCTTTCTATTGTTTTTATATTATTGCAAAAAGATCTTACAGACTGTGCCCTTGTTTAGCCTTTCTATTTTTTTAAGCTATTTGATAAACTTTATACGGTGTCATTATTGTCTTGAATGGTTCATTTACAGAACTTCTATGATTTTAATGCAAGTTTGCTAGTTTAGATCATGTCTTTGACTCCTATTTTCAGCGAATGTGTATGAAAATTATTTTATATCATTGAATGAATTATTCAGGCTTCTATCTTTAATTTCTATCATTCTAGGACATAGCAAATTGTTGATCGGGCCCTTAAATTGAATCCTAATAGATAGATTTATCGTGCCTATATCTACTCCTTGGCGCATCGCCTTAGTTAGATCTTTATTTTTTAAATTTGCTTCCTTTTCCCATTCCAAACCCCCAATTACAAAATAAGCCGACTTCTTTAAAAATCTGTAGGTCACTTAGTTTAATGCAATTGGTCCCCCATTAACTAAGTTTCCCATAAAGGGTTTTTATCTTGCCAATTTTTGGCATCAACAATTTTTTTTCTTTTTTGGCATGCCCGGTGGGACTTGCTTAGATGAATCTTGTGAGATGGGGTTAGAAATCAAATAGAATAGATAAAAGTGATAGCCAACACTTCTAAACTATTAAACCACATCCAAACAAGAGAAAACAAATAATAGAGAATAAAAAATGCAAAACATAAAAGAAAGCACTCCCCATTATGGTTGATTCTTTCTCTTGCTCTCCTTCTTCTTGTTATGCAACTTTGCCCTCAATTTGTTGAAACACTTGTGCAAAACCTGCAAATGGTAGCAAGAAAGTTGGAGATAATTAGCTGTTAAGCTGAAAATGGAGAAGGAAGGTTGTTTTTATAGACAACCATTTGAATGGATGGTTGAGATTAATCTTCTAGAAAGATTCCAGGATCAATGGATGAGAATGCATGAGAGAGATGTTACGAAATGGATGGTCGAGATTAAGTCTCAGAAAAGATGCCAAGATCAACGGTCCAAAATTGATGCACCAAAAATATGCCATGCATGGAAAAGCTATGACGCCTGACAGCTATGACAGACATGCAAGACATGCAGGCTATGACAGAAATGAATGTTATGACAGGGGATTATGACAGAGCATCTTTGACCAAGTGGTGCATAAATAATTTATTTTAAATTATTTATTCAAAAATGGAGAGAGTGGAGGAAATTGACAAGTGGAAAATAAATAATTTTCTCAAATTATTTATTTGGAGAAAATGAAAAGAGGAGTATTTAATTAAATTTATCAATTTAATTAAATGGAGAAATGAAAATTAGACTTTAAATAATTAATTTAGATTAATTATTTAATAGGGGAGGTGGCATGGGATAGTTAAATAATTTTAATAATTATTTAACTATAGAAGAATTAAAAGACCATGAATAGATAAATAATTAATGGTAATTATTTAACTATAGATGAAAAATGACAAACTAATTAAATAAATAATAATTTATTTAACTATTGAAGAAGAGGGAGAAATTAGTGATGCAAGTAAATAATTTTAATTGATAAAGATAGAATAAAGATGAGAAGGTGAATTAATTAAATAATTAAAAATTATTTAATTAATAGAGGAAAAACATAATTGAATAACCAAAATTATTCAATTATCGAAGGACGAGGATGAACAAAAATGACTCTCAAAGGCTTAAGACATTTTTATGTGTCTACAAATCTAAAATTAAAGAGGTTGTACGAGCCATCATCATGTTACTAGGTCCCAAACAACAAATAATCTCAATTTTCTAGTACCGCCACTAGGAACGATACAGGCCTCGACCCAACTTGTGAATGTCCCACTTCCTCCACCCCTTCTGCTAGCCATGTTGACCACTGCTAACAAAAATTATGTGGCACGGGATGCCAAAAGTCCTCTCATAGCACCAGTAATACCCGCAGTTTGGGCCTAGAAATCATAAAGCGGGCCTCGCATGAAACCATGACCGACTTCAACACCTGGTTCCACATAACTTGGTAGAGAATCTAGGCCACTATCCGCCCAACTAGCCGAACTGGCATTCATGTTCTACCTAAAATCTATCAACCCCAATATTTTGATGATGATCCAGTCTCTTGGCGGAACCACACTACCAGACACATATAACATCACAGTCAAAGCAGAGAACAATCTGATAGACACCAGGAAGTTACTGCCTTGGCCCACCATGCCTATATTCCCCAAAGTATTAGTTCCTACTCTAGAAGTAGCGTCTACCAGTGTGTCTACACCTCCCTAGTCCATGTACACATATATGAATGTGCTATAGAACATTGCTTCTACATTCGGCTCATCAAAGGAAGAGATGGTCGAGTTCAAGGAAATGTTTCAGACCATCGTCAACAAAATAACTGTCATCAAGCGAAACCAGGTCGTGCCTCCAAAGCCAACTTATCAAAATTATCAAGGTGGAAGGTCTTCTTACCAACAAAACTAGTTACAAGGAGGCACTCTCACAAGTTTGCAGGCACCAACAACTAGTCAAATAGTACCTATGCCTTCTTCATTGCAAATTGCTAAATCAAGCTCAAGCAGAGAGCTAATTGTAGGGCAAAACAACCTAGTTGATGACACCAACCCCTAGTGTTTCCCTTGTTACAACTCACATATGCCTTAGAATTATCCACGCGACAATCTACAACAAAAGGTTGTAGAGCAGCGCAACCAAGGCATAATGTCAGACCATGGAGGTTATGTATATGCCTCTCCACAAATGGAAAATTTAGTGCTTACCGCACAAATGTAGGGTATGTCCTTGGAACAAGAGACAGATATTGCCCCCGATCATGCACTCTTATCATGGATGAAGAATAAGAGGTAGTGTTCCCAAATGATGCATCCACATAAAAACCCCTACAAGTACAGTCCAACTACAATACTCGCCCAAAGAGGAGATTCATGGGCAAACCAATCATCCCACAAAATAGTCAGTCCTTAGCCCAAAAGTGCTTTTGACCAGATATCCAACACCTTTGCAGTAGTACATCAATGTCTGTCATGAAAGGAAATTTTTATAACCAAAACTAAGGAGCATAAGCTTCCAAATCCTCCACCGTTCAATGTGGTGGAACAATTAAAAAATCATCAGCTAATGCGTCTATGTGGGATATTTTAGCTATTCTAGAATAAAAGACATTGCTACAGAAGGCTCTTCGGGAGGATCCAATCATTGAACCAAAAGAGAAAATGCTCAAAGGAAAGGTTGTTGATCAATTGCCTCTCGTCAAAGTTCTCACAAATAGCACAAAGGAAGCCCCTGTTAAGGTTAGAGATAAGCCGAAGTTGATATCCTTCTTCCTAACCCTTATTGTGGGAGAGAAATTATTGCACAATGCCATGATTGACTCGGGTGCTAGCACTACAGTCATGCCAAAGTAGATAGTTGAAGCCTTAGGACTTAGCTATGAACCTTTGAAGAGGGGGGTTATGCAACTTGATGGGAATAAAGTCAAAATTGTAGGTGTCATTAAAGACCTCCCCTTAACTCTGTTCTCTTGCCCCAACATCATAGTCCCGAAAGACACTATGATCATAGATTTCCCCCCAATGTTCGACCTCTGCCTATCTTAAGAATTCACTTCAAAAATAGGAGGGTATCTTTCTTTGGACTGGTTGCACTTGATCCTAAGGACCAAGCATGGACCTAAAATGAAAATAGTGTTTGAAGCTTTGCACTCAGAACATGTGGTCGATGAAGCTATGATCAACTCTGAAGCTTCCCATACCTCTTTCACTAAGAGGAGACATATTGCACTGAGTTTCTAGAAGATGAAAAAGTGACCAGAAATCAAACCAGTTCAGAGGAAACTCTCTTAAGCAAATGTATAGATGCTAACCCTTTCGGCAACTATCATGCTACCGGGTTGGGCACCTATGTCATCTTCAACGAGGAATAAGAGATCCCAAAATCCATGAAGGAACCCGAGGGCAGTCAAGCCTCAAAGCTATGGACATTGCACTTTTATGGAGCAAGATGCAAAGTGGGTGCAAGAGTCGGGATATGTTTGAAATCCCCACAAAATGAAAAGACACTTTGTTCTTCCTACTTCTAGTTCGCTTGTTTGAACAATGAAGCTGAATATGAAGGCCTAGTGCAAGGTTTGAACTTTGCGGAGCAGATGGGCATCAAGGTGTTTGGAGATTCTAAACTAGTGGTCAACCAAGTCTGAGGGGTTTCCATAGCCAAGAATGTCCACATGAGATCCTACAAACATAGAGTTTGGGACCTAATAGAACGATCTAAATCCTTCAACATTCAGACAGTTCCCAAAGAACAAA
>VDFB02030563.1:0-13628 GCA_007258455.2 Sequoia sempervirens
ACAAATGTGCTAGATTAGGTGGAAGATGAAGAAGATGTAGTGTAATACCATGACTACATGCAATTTCAAAATAAACCAACAATAAGCTAGGCAAAGGATGAAGTGGTGGAGCTAGATCAAATTAATTCTCCAATAATTGGATGTTCAAGGAAGTGGGTAAAACATAAGATTCTAGAATTGAAAGCAGAGGGAACAAAGTTCACTTATGATTTGATGGGATACTTAGAGTCTCAATCAAAAGAGTGTGACTTTGAAAAGATAAAGGATGATACTTCAACTCCTCAGGAAGAATAAAATTCTAAAGATGAGCCTCTTGTGATCAAGAGGAAAAAAGAAGCTAGGGAAAAGCTGGTGCTAAAGATAAAGTTCCAAAAAGGAATCCAATTCCCAAACTAAAGAGGCCTACAAAAGAGACAATTGAAGAGGAATTTGAGGCCCAACCCTCAAAGAAAAGAAGAATTGTCATATAAAGAGAAAAGGGCCCACCTTCTAAAAAATAAAGAAAAACTAAGGGTTGTGAAGAAGGTGCTACCCAAGCCAAGGAAATTGAGGTTGAAAGCTCTAGAGACAGGACATAGGTATATGTTAGAAATAATTCTCCAAATCCCAAGGTTTCTCCATCTAATATAGAGGATACTGAGCAGGTGGTTAAAGAATCTAAGGAAAATTTCAATGAGCCACCAGTTAATGAAAGTGAAATTGCAAAAGAGACTATCATAGAAAGAACTCCTACTCAATCACCTCACCAATATGTCCAATCTGATAGGGAGGAAGGAGAGGTAGAAAATGATGAAGCTAATGTTTCCAAGGAGCAAGAGCAAGGACAACAACAAGAAGAGGAAGAGAAAACTTGGAATACAATTAGAATAGAAGACATTTGAGGTTCCAAATAAAGAAGATAGAGAAGAGAAAGAACCTGAAACAATAGAGGAGGTACCCTCCAAATCTCCTGAGAAAGAGGAAACACATTAATTTAATGAGGAAAACAAAAGTGAAGAGTAGAAACAAGAAGAAAATATGGAAGCCAATCAACTAGGATATCATGGAGGGTAAAATAGTCACCATGCTAATACAAATTTGAAAGAATCAAATGCCCTAGATTGGTTGAAAGAAATTATAAATCCAAAACTAGTGGTTATTGAAGGGGTGGCAACAAATTGGGATAATTTCCTAGCAAGCTTGGGGAAACCAAAAGAAAGGAAGAAAGCTAGAATAGTTTCAAAGATGACAAGAGATGAGCCAAATAATAGGGTTTTTCATATTGCTACTCCTATAACTGACAAACATAAATATGAGGCCACCCTAGCATATTATAATGTTGAAACAATTAATCTGGGTCCATCCACAAAGGCATAGGAGAAGGAAGACATAAAATTATTTGTGGATACTATACTGAAAATATTAGATAATGAAACCCAAGCAAAAGAGGAGTTACAACAAGTGGAAGAGTTGCAAAAATATATCCAACACCTAGTTAAACCTTTGCAAACCTAGGATAGGGTAAGTGTTTCAACTTCAAATAGTTTATTGTCTAAAGATGATATTAATGAAATTGAGAAAATGAAAGCCTCAATACAAGTCAAGCAGAAATGGATAAACAATGTCAGTAAGAAGGGAGATTATTTGATTGTAAAGGTTTTGCATGTGCCCTTTGCAAACCGATGATAGGGTAAGTGTTTGAACTTCAGGTAGTTTATTGTCTAAAAATGTAGTTAATGAGATTGAGAAAATGAAATCCTTGGTACAAGTCAAGCAGAAACGGATAAACAATGTCAATAAGAAGGGAGATGATTTGATTGAAAAAGGTTTTTCATGTTCATGAAAAGGAATCTTCTTTTCTGGATGAGGTACAATGACTGGTGGAAGAACGTCATGTATTAGATGATGCTTCCTTGACCAAATGGATGGAAATAATCAATATTCTAGAAGAGAAACTTGTAAATGAAGGTATCCTTATATTTGGAGATGTGAATAAGTCAAGGGAATGGTTAGAGGTATTCGAATTAAAGAGAGAACTCATGTAAAAATCTTTGGAGAAAATTTTGAAAGTTCAAAATAAATTGAAAGATTTTCTAAATAGTTGCATTTCATTTTTAGAGGTCATAACTATGAGGAAGAAGTTTGGTAAGAAGAACTTGGAGATTGATCAACTAAGGAAATGGTGGCTTGAGATCTATTTGGCAGTTGAGGATGGGCCTATAACATCAAATCATTTGGAGGATGCTATAGTATATATTTTAAATCTAGATAAATATCAAGAAATGAAAATATATTGGGATAAAATATTGTCTAAATATGGGGAAGAGATAAAATAAATAAAGTTAAGAATGAAGCTTATTCTAGTTCTTAATCAAGCCAACCTTGATAGGGTATTTTTCAAGGTCTAGGAATTTTCTAGAAGACAGGAGAAAGATAAGGAAGATGACCCAACATGATTACCTTGAGTTTTATACCTCATCAATCCAGCTAAGAGCTCTAGGATGACCACACATGTAGGTTTGTGCCAAGAGGCCTTTAATTTAATTTTGATATATCTTTTGAGGCTGACCTCTTGATATTGCATTGTAAAATTAAATGGGCAAGGAAAAATTCCAAGGCCAACTTGTTTTAGGCTGACCTAAATTTTAAACCCTAACTTATTTTTCTCTAGGCTGACATGTTCTTGAAATCTCTATCTATTGGAGATATCTCCTCATTGTAAGGATTGGATACTGGAATTGTTGCAAAATTTTTGAAGTGAATACAAGAAGACATTAAATTTGGTGTTCTTTTTTTGTATTCTTTCATCTATATGCATGGTTCCTATGTTTCAAATTTATTTCAAGTTGTTTTGAGTGAGTAATTTTTAGATTTAGATTATACCTAGTTGCAGTTCATTCATGTTTATGATAAAGTTTTTAAGGTGTTTGGAGGAATCTTTGGTCCATACTTTTAAAATTTGTTAAGCTGTTATATGTGAAATATGATGGGTTAAAGTGATGATATGATGGGTATGTGGCTAACCACTTTTATTCAAAATTGAAACTAAAAGATTTTGAGATAAATTTCCATCAATAAATATAAAGCATTTCTTGAATTTAATAAATATTCATACATTCATTCTCGCTTGAATTATGATTAAAGTCCTCGATTGATATCGATCGGAAAAAAATTGCAGTCAAATCGCATCAACATCTTGAATCCCTGAAACAACATTCTATGCTCGGCCTCATGTGATCAAAATAAATAAACACCCTCATTAGTTCGACCGCGGCCTAATACAAGCGAGTTTTGATGTTGCAATAAAAATTAATAATCAATTACACGGGAAAAATTAAGGCAAAAAAGATGCATCACATCGACACGAACTCACTTACATTCAAAATTCATAAAAATAATATCATCTATTGCCAGGGGTGACGTGGACAAACACCACTCTCATTTTCCATGAAATTCTGCTGATTGCTACCGTTCTCAAATTTTCACCAAATAGATTTTTTGTTTTTAAATGTCCTTAGTAGCTTAGAAACTACATTCAATTTACAGATTGTGCCTTCCTACATATTTTTGAATAATATAGATAACTTATTCAAATTTTACATTAAGTTGCCTAACTTTGATTTTTCTGAATTTTTTGCCACTTAAGGGCCTATTTTTTCCATGATGATCCTGCACATACCCAGTTACTATGTAAATTTATCCTAGGCCTACTCTTTATTGCAATAGCTCAATTGTGGGTGTTTATGCATTTCATGTTGTTTTAGGTGAATGTTTGAATGCTCTACAATATGAAAATATTTCATACCTTTGGAGGTTGCACTATTTCTGTGATACTACAAATTTAGTCTTGGTTAAGTAGGAATTGGTTTTTGAAGATTGGTTCACCTTGAATGATGTATTTTTTTCATGATTGATATTAGGATTTAGAATAAAAAAATTTGTAAAACTTAATATTTTTATATTTCTTTGAGATCATTGTTAGAGTAGAAATTGAAATCATCATTTAATTGTTATATTTGATGAGAATATAGTTTCAAGACCACAAATCTGGGAAAATTATTAGGTTTTTTTTCATTTCCAAGATCTTGCAAAACCCTCATTATTGACCTAAGAGTTTTAGTCTATTGTTTGAACATAAATGTCCTTTGTTATTACTAGAAAATCACATTTTCACTCAGTTGTTTTTGCATTGTCAAGACCTTACATTAGAGACCTTAGGGTTGTTTCTTGAGGCTTGTTGGTAGAAATTTACCTTTCAAGAGAGATAGGATACTTGCATTCTATCTTTTTTGTGTAGTGATAAAAACACCATCAACAAGTACAAGCTGTAAGATATTTAATAAGGATTAAAAAGCTTGTTAATGCTATTTGTAGGAATTTTTAGTTTGGAAAGAAAGCGAGAAACAACTTCAAGTCAAAGGAACAATCTATTACAGAACTACTGGATTTGATTCACATAGGCCTTTGTGGTCCTAAAGGAGTTAAAATTATACAAGATGAAAGGTACTTTATGCTTTTTATTGATGATTAGTTTAGATATATATGGGTTACCTTTATTAGAGAGAAATATGATGCATTAGATAGATTCAAAACATTCAAGGCTATGGTTGAGAATGAAGTAAATTTGAGAGTAAAAAGCTTGAGGTTTGATAGAGTTGGTGAATTCACCTCCCATGAGTTCAATATGTTTTGTGAATTTCATGGAATAAAAGAATAGTTATATGCTCCTACAACTCCTCAGGGTATGTGCAGGATCATCATGGAAAAAATAGGCCCTTAAGTGGCAAAAAATTTAAAAAAATCAAAGTTAGGAAACTTGACGTAAAAATTTGAATAAGTTATCTATATTATATGAAAAATATGTAAGAATATAATCTGTAGAAAATTGAATGTAGTTTCTAAACTACTAGGTTTATTTTATTTGAAAAAAATCTATTTGGTGAAAATTTGAAATTTCAAATGCACAGCACTTAAATTTTAGGAAAGAATAAGAAGTAGGTGTCCGTGTAACCAATTCTAACCATACAAAATGATACTTATTTTTTGTAGAATATTTTGACAGCAGAGGACTCATGTCCCAATGTGATGTATATTTTTTTGTAATTTTTTTCCAAATAAATAATTAATTATGAATTTTTTATTACAACTTTTAAAAAATATAGACCACCTTAACTTGGTCAAAATTTAATGAAATTCATTTTTTTTTAATCCTATAGTATGTGAAGCATAGAATGTGACACATGTTTTGGATTCAAAAAATGTGATACCATTTGAAAGCTATAGATGTTTTTCAATCAACTTATCAATCAAGACTTTAGTCGAATTCAAATAGGAAAATGAATAATAATAATTCTATTAAATTCAAAGTAAAGCATAATTTATATTGCGGAAAGCTAAGAATCTCCCTTTAAAAACCCTTTTCATTTCATCAATTTTGGTGAAAAAGTTGTCAACCACATACCCATCATATTGCCACTTTTTGGCCCATCATGATCCTGCACATACCCCTCAACAAAATGGAGTTGTTGAAAGAAAGAACAAAATGATTCAAGAAGCTACAAGATCAATGATTATTGAAGCTGGTCTACTGAAAGTGTACTGGAGAGAAGCTATTCATACTAATTTTTTGTGTTCAATCAAGTTCAAGAAAAAGATAATAGTGCTAAGACCCCCTATGAGCTATGGTGTGGAAGAATTCCTATTGTTAAGTATTTTAAGGTATTTGGAAGAAAATGTTATATAAAAAATAATGAAGAAAATTTAGGGAATTTTGATGCTAGATGCACATGATTCAAAGGTATATTCCTTGGATATTCTACTGGAAGAAAATCTTATAGATGTTTCAATAAAAGATTGAGAAATATTGTAAAAAGCACAAATGTCAAGGTTGATGAAGCAATGAAGAATTCAATTGAAGTTGATGGATAAGTATCTAATGAAATTGATTGTATAGAAGTTAAAGAAGTTGTGGAAGAATAGCAAAAGCATAATGAAGAAGAATAAGCTTCGGTGGTGTCCCCAAAGACACCTAAATATGTACAAAATAATCATTGAGAAGATACAATCATTGGAGATAAGAGGAAGGGAGTATTGACAAGAAGTAGAGTTGCTGCTACTAGTGAGATAAATTTGTGTTAACTTTTAGAGGTTGAACCAAAGATCATAAGTGAAGCATGCAAAGATGAGGATTGGATGGAATCTATGAAAGAACTTATGTAGATCAAGAAGAATCAAACTTGGGAATTAGTCCCTAGATGAACAGATAAAAACATAATTGGATAAAAATGGGTATTCATAAATAAGTTGAATGAAAATAGAGAAGTAGTTAGAAATAAAGCAAGACTTGTGTGTAAGGGCTACTCACACGTAGAAGGTATAGATTTTCAGGAGATTTTTTCTCTGGTGGCAAGGATGGAAGCTATCTGAATGCTTTTAGCATTTATTTCTCATAAATATTTCAAGGTCTATCAAATGGATGTTAAATCTACATTCTTGAATGGTGAGTTAGATGAATAGGTCTATATGGAACAACTAAATGGGTTTCAGTTGTTAGATCAACCAAATGTGGTTTATCGATTAAAGAAGGCTTTATATGGATAGAAGCAAGATCCTAAAGCTCGGTATGCAAGTTTAGACAAAATTTGGTTCAACAAGGTTTCAAAAAGGGTATGACAGAGAGTAATCTATATTTTAAAATTGAAAATGACAAGATATTGATAGTGGTTGTATATGTTGATGACATTATATTTAGAGGAAATGAAACTAGGTGCAAGAATTTTGCTAAAGAGATGGAAAAAGAGTTTGAGATGTCTATGTTTGATGAAATGAATTTATTTTTTGGGCTACAAATTAATCAAATAGAGAAAGGGATATTTATTTCACAATTAAAGTATATAAGAGAAATGTTGAAGAAGTTTGGGATGGATGGTTCCAAATTGGTATGCACTCCTATGGTAACTAGTTGCAAATTGAGTAAGGATGATGATTCACCTAAGGATGATGAAAGAAACTATAGATCTATGAATGGAGGACTATTGTATTTGACTGCTACTAGACCATATATTATGCATGTAGTTTGTCTTCTGACTAGATTTCAAGAAGATCCTAAAGAAACACATGTTGTTGTTAAGAGGATATTCAAATATTTGAATGGCACTTTGGATTATGGCTTGTGGTATCCTAGGGATATTGATTTTACACTAAGTACTTATATAGATGCATATTGGGTAGGTTTTGTAGATGATAGAAAAAGTACAAGTGGTGGTGCATTCTTTCTTGGTTTTAGATGGTGGCTTGGTTAAGTAAAAATAAATATTTAGTTTCCTTATCCACTATTGAAGTTGAGTATATTGCTATTGTATCCTACTATACACATGTTTTATGGGTGAAACAAACATTGAAAGATATTAGAGCAACATATGATGATCCTATTTCTGTCTTTTTTCATAATAAAAGTGCAATTAACATTTCAAAGAATCCAATGATGCACTCAAGAACAAAGCATATATCTACTAGGTATCACCTTTTAAGAGAAAAGGTTGAGGAGAATGAAGTAAAACTTAAGTATGTACCTATGAAGGATCAAGTTGCTAGCATATTTATAAAGGCTCTTCCTAAATATACTTTCAAGTATCTCCAAGAGAAGTTAGGGGTCATTGACCCTTCTTTCTTAAACTAGATGCATAAGGAATAAATTCATTAGTTTGGTGGGTCTATGGATCTATCTTTCTTCTAGACTGGTATTTTGGTGGCTGCCTCTTAGGGGGGTAGGTAGTGTCATGTGTTGTCATTGAAACAGTATTTTTTTCTTAAGGTCAAAGGAGAAATTAATGTAATAAATTCTTTTCATTTGCCATTGATGTCAAATGGGGAGAGAAAGATGTAAAGAGAGAAATATGTGAAAAAAGAGAGACAATATCATGTGAAAAAGTTTATCTACTAAGGGGGAGAAAGAAAAATCATAAGAAAATTTATTCAGAGTTATTGTGTTGTCTTTGATGGTTTTTTCACATCATGTGTTCCCACTAATGACAAAGCATGAGATTTTTTCAAATATGAAATTGTTTTCATTGATTTCAATTGGTTAACTGGTTCTCAACTAGTTGCTTTTTTCATTGATGTGATGGATGTATGTTATTGGTTGTATATGTCGAGGATATTGTGAAAATTGTAATGAAGAAAGGTTGCAGGTATTCATTGTTTGCTTAAGGTTTTGCTCTAGGATTTTCTCCTATGGTTGGGTGGTTCAGATATGGTGATCATGGCTATTGGAAGTTGCTATATCTATATTTTTGGTTTCTAGATCATTGTATAGTGTGAGTTATGTTCACCAACTATGAACTATGTTTTTCTGTGTATCTAGATGAGGTCCGAGAGAAGTATATTTTCTTTGGATCTCTTCTTGTTCAAGTCTTATGACTTGCAGTTTTCAGGATAAGCTGTTGGGAATGTTTTCAAGATAAGTTTGTTATTTCGAAAGATTGGATCATGTTAAGGTTTTGTGTGCTTAATTTATTTATTTTTTTGACACTGGTTTGGCCAACCTTGTGTTTAGCACTACTTTTGAAGCTTATGGAAGCTTTTTGAACTATGTGTTTGGGTCACACTCATTCTAATTTCATTGTAGAATTTTTTTGCATTGACCTAATTTGAATGTGTAAATGCAAATGGTGTGTGACCAACTTTGGATGTGTTTCAAAGATGAAGATGGCATAAATATAGGATAAGACATTGGAGAAATGTGTGCAAAGAAATAAAGCAATCTTGATAGATGTGAAATAGAGTGTTTGGGAAGATTAGTGTGAAATATTAGTGGCAAGTTTCTAGATGCAGTGATCTAAAGGTGTACTCTATCATTCATGCATTTCTGCAAGTGTTTGAGTGAGTTGTGGCAGAAATCTCTATTGCATTGAGATTCTCTTCTCTCTATAGCAAATCTCTTCTATCTTCTTTGTATTTGTGTGTCACTGAACCCTCCAGGTGGTTAACCCTTGTTGGACAGTGAGTCCTATTTTGGCAGCGATCCTTCTCTGGTAGTGAGCCTTTCTAATCAATTTTAATATTATCTATATTGTGAGCTAATCTTTGCCATGGTTTTTCCTTTATAGGGTTTTCCATGTAAATTTGGTGTTATTGTGTGTGTGATTTTTTCCAATTTCTGCTTTTGCACTTAACGATTAATCATATTAGAAAAGTAAACAATTTTTGATTGATTTAATTTTTGGTGGAAGTTTTTAAAGGTTTAATTTGTTACAACTAATTCACCTCCCCCCCTCTCAGTTCTTTTCTTCAACATGTGTCACTTATTGTATCAATCAATTCAAGATGCTTTAAAGTGAGAGTTATCTTAGAAGAACTACACATGGTGGTATTGTTGTTGAGTGAAGGCATTTTTTTTTTTTATCTTAGAAGGACAATATCCAACACCATTTTTTCTTTCTTAGGTGTTAGGCTCTATAGGAACATAGATGCCTTGTTCTTTGGTGCAGGGGCATCAGAAGCCTCATAAGCATACCTTTTTGTAGTTTTTGGTTTTTAGGTTGTTTAAGTATTTCTAAGTCTAATAAGATCATTTATGACCATTTGGGATCATGTTGATCCATTTTGGAGTTTTATAGTTTCATTGGTCAAAAATTGTAAAACTTGTCAATGTTGCTCAAAAAGTGTCAAAATGGTGTTTTGTTAGAAAACTTATCAAAAGGTAGTTGAAAATAGTTGGAATTGATGGTAAATGTATAAAGGCACCCTCCAAACTTCAATGGAGGGTTGGAGACATTGTTTTGGAATATTTGGTGAATGAAAGTAATTTCATTTTTTTTTGCATTTCTAATGTTGCAGACCTGTTTCTTCATTTTGTACAGAATGTATGGTCTATATGTTGGTCTAAAACTGATTATCTTGAGTTGTAATCTGAATATTATTTCATTTTCTTCTCATGGCATCAAATTTCATTGAGTTATTATAAATTTATTTTATTTTCTTTAAAAAGTGTCAAAACCCTACCTATGGTAACCAGTGAGGAGGAAAATGATGTAATTCGACCTTGCACCTATGGGAAATCTCCAAAATTGGTGGAAGGGTCTATGTACATGTATTTTATCATACAATTCAAATTTTTAGGAGCCCAAGGAAAGGTTTGGAATGTGCTTGGTTCACCAGTAGGTCTGATATTTGATGTACCAGACTACATAACAACAAAGGAAAGGAAGAGTAGATGAACCGAGGTTTGATTCTTGGTTTTTTGTCATTGGTAGTGGTAGATGGATTTGGAGAGAGGTATTTTAGACATTAACCAAGGGTTTGAACATTTTTGAAGGGTTGATACAAGGTTTTTTATGACTATCCCAAGAGGACTGATTATGTATGGTTGTTCCAAGTTGTAAGCCCATAAGTTGCATTATTGAGTCATCACATAGACATTGTCCATGATAATTTAAGCCTCATGAAAATTCTACCATGATACTTGTGATTCCGAAGGTATGTTGGATGTAAGCCTCAAAAGCAGTTCAATGCTAGGGTCTAAAGAGGTGCACCTAGAGCAATAATGGAGGTGTAAAAATACCTTGTCATTTTGAGTTGTAAAACTAAAGAAGATCCTTCCTTAGCATAAAATTGTTATTAGAGCTAATAAAGACAAAATTTCATGAATTAAAGATAAGTAAGGATGCCCCAAAGAGTGAATCTAGTTGCTAGAGAGGTGAGGGATATAAAGGAGAACTTTACAAGAGAGATGAGGGAGATGAAGGCCCTCTTTGAAGTTAGACTTGCAACAGTTGAGACCAATTAGAGAAGAGGTGTGATCACAGGAGATTTGAGTGATCAAGAAGAATAAATGGATGAATACAATCCAAAATAAGAGGAAATCCATGAAGAAAGGGATGTTGAAGATTTGAGGTTGAAGAGATTGCTGAAATCAGTTAGAGGTGAAGGTTCCAATGTGAAAATGGAACTCCTGGTGTATTCAAGTATTCTAAATAGTGAGGAACTTCTTTATTGGATTGGAGAATTAGACAAATATTTTGAATTTGAAGATGTTCTAGAGGAACAATGAGTTAAGTTGGCAAGAACAAAGTTGAAGGGCCATGCATCCCTTTGGTGGGACTATGTGCAAGATGAGAGAAGGAAGAAAGGCAAGGAAAAGATAACCTCCTAGGATAGAATGGTTGCAAATTTGAAAGGTTAATTTATACCTAGTGATTATGCCATTCAATTTTATAGGAAACTACAAAATTTAAAAGAAAAATACATGGATGTGAAAAATTATAATGAAGAATTCTTAAAACTGAGTATTAGATCAAGCCATATGGAAGAGGATGTTGATAAGGTTGCAAGGTATTAGAATGGACTGAAATATAGTCTACAAGATGAACTAAGTCTCACACATCCAAGAACCATAGAAGAGTGTTATAAGTTGGCCATAAAGGATGAAGATGAAGAAAAGTAGAGGTAGAGGAAGGAATTTTAGAGGAAGAGGATCATTTTCTGATTTAGACAGTCACATGAGAGCCAAGGAGAGACAAGTAGTTCTCAAGAACAAACCTTAGACAAGGGGAATTTTAGGGAAGAAGATCAGATTTTAGGGGCAGATTTGGGAGTAGAAGAGGAACAAGTGGCTTCACTAGAAAGTGTTATAAATGTAACATTTTTATAGTCACCAAGCACATGCAATTTCCCAAGAACAAATCGTCTACTTAAGTTAGAAATGAAAGGAGAATCAAATTGTACAAGGTGAAGGACAATGAAAGTGTCAATTCTCCATCATACAATGTTGATCCAGAAGTTGGGGAGTACTTGTTGATGATAAGAACATTGATCAAAGTTCCCTTAGAGAAGGATTCACCCCAAAGAAATTCACTCTTTAGGACTACATGAAAATTCCAAGGTAAATGTTGTAAAGTCATTATTGATTATGGTAGTACTGACAATTTGGTTTATGTTGAAATGGTAGAGAATAGTTAAAGTTGAAAATATTTCCTCATGCCACTCCATACAAGGTTTCTTGGTTAAAAAAAGGGCAACAAGTCTTAGTGAATGAACAAAGTTGGTTAGAATTATACATAGGGGGATACAAGGACAAAGTGTGGTGTGACATTGAATTCCCATGGATGTTTACTATATGCAGTTAGGTAGACTATGGCAATATGATAGGAAGGCAGTCCATGATGGTAGGGAAAAAACCTATGTCATAGAGAAGGATGGTGTCTCTTACACTCTCAGACCTTTGAAACAAGAAAGCCAAGAATCACAAGTGGGATCTAGTGTAATGTTGGTAAGTAAGAAAGAGTTTATACAAACAATAAAAAAGGAAGAAAAGGGCTTTACAAGCATAACCAAACCTAGGAATTTTATGAAAGAAAATATAATTGATGAATTTCTTTTGGAGATCCAAGATTTGATACAGGAGCATGTTGATCTAGTGGTAAATGAGATCCCAAACTCATTACCTCTAATCAGGGATATAAATCATTCTATTGACTTCATACTAGGGGTTGTTATGTCATGTAAAGCAACCTATGAAGAATGTAATATATCTATAGTAAAGGATGGTGTCATCAAAGTTGATATTCCAAAACTTGTTTAGAAGGTTGCATATGGTAGGAATTTTGGTGCTAAAGGAATCAAGTCTGATGTGAAGGAAATTGTAGAGTTGAATGAGCATTGTTTGGGGTAAGAAGAAGGTTCAAAGAAACAAATTTTTTAGACTGAGTTGAAGATGGAAAAAAGACAATTTCATCCATAAAAATTACAACTAGGATAGTAGGAGGAGATTGCAGGTATCTTTATGATGCATAAAGCCTTTGTTCTAAGGGTTGAGAGACCTCTTGAGGGGGTTTATAATTTCACCCCTTAAACTAGAATCCCTTCTTATGAAACCTTGTGTAGAAGCCAAAAATCTTTAATATTTGTTGATGTCAGGAAGGGTTGTTCTAAAGCCATCCCACATTTGTGCTATTCAATTGTAGAAACAAAAAAACTCCTTTTAATCTCTCAATTTTAAGGATTTTGAAATTTGGTGGTCCTGAGAAGTTTGTGTCATGGAGGGGAGCCAATGTTGCCAAATCTCTAACTGTTTGCATTGTCTAGTGTTTGGAGTAATCCGAGTGGGGATTCAACAAATATAGCCATTTCTATCCTAGGGTTGTAATGATAGTGAGTCAGTTTTACACTTTGCTTGATTTCAAAATGATGCAAAATCTTCCTAAAAATTTCAAACACTTTGGCCTAAATATGGATACCTCTTGAAAAATCCTTGATATTGCTACTTGTCATAAGGATTCTCCCTGAAAGATTTCTATATATCTTGACTTATATCAAAATCCATATTTTCCAAAGACAACATAGGAAATTATGGCTTAAATCTCATGATTTTAAAAAAATGGACATTGTGAAAGTTATGATGTTTTGGAATAAACATTTAGTTTGGAAACATAATGTAGACAAGTTTTTGTGGTAAAATAAACTCACTTAAGTGAGATAAATTGACACAAATTGAACCCCACAAGACCATTTGGCATCTGATCGCACAACCACACCTTACGATTGCTATCATACAAGGAAAACATTACAAACATGGAGTCCAAAATCATTAAGTTCTATTCTCCAAATCATTGAGTTCCATTATCCAAAATTATTAAGTCTCACTTTATCCA
>VDFB02030565.1:0-26833 GCA_007258455.2 Sequoia sempervirens
TTTATTTCCATTTGCAAGTACTTTTGTCAAGCACAACGAGGGAGCTTCCCCTCCTAATTTGAAGAGCACTCATTGCGTAGTGTGCATAGCTGTCCGTACCAACGCTTACTCCAGAGGTGCTAGTTGTTACGCCAACACAGGATTTGGACTACGTGTATTCTTAAGTCATCTCAAGATGACCTCCATGAGTAGTTATACACACTAATGACATCTTATTTCATCATGTTTCATGGTAATAATTACAAGAAAAGAGGACTTCCTTAGCACACATGCACCTCTAAGCATCTGTTAGTTGGGAGTAGAAAAAGTAAATGTAATCACTGATTTGAGTTTTTCACCCTTTAGCCTCTTTCCCTATTGGCAAAAGCTTTTGGAACATGTAAATTTCTAATCCCTTAGTAGTCACCCTTATCATGCAATTCTAAACAATATGGGATTAACCAAAATACATCCCAATAATGTATATAAGTGTTAAGCATTGACAGCCTTTGCAAGAAATTCAATTAGGATTTTAATTTTTGCCAGATTTGACGCTTCTGTTATTATCTCAAGATAATATCCATGAATAATCATTTACACTACTACATTTATGTTAATATTAATTACAAGGCAAAGGGACCCACTTAGCACACAAGCACCTCTAAGCATTCATTAGAAGGTGAGAAAAGGTGAATGCAATCATCTTTTTGGGCTTTTCACTCTCTAGTTTATTTCCCCATTGGCAGAACTTTTCGAGCATGTAATGCCTTATAAGTCACCCTTATCTTGCAACTCTAACCATTATGCAATAAACCCAAGTACCTAATCATATATACATGTGTTAAACATTTAAGGCTTTCCAAGGCATTTTATTTAGAATTTTGATGTTTGTGGAATTTAACCCATGTATGTTTTTAAGTCATCTCAAGATGACCTCCATGATTAGTCATTTGACTTCATAATGGACATCGATAATAATTTCAAGGAAAGGGGCACCCACTTAGCACACAAGCACCTCTAATCTTTTAATTGTAAAAATCATGTTTGTTTCTTATTTCCAAAATAGTATGTTGTGTAAGGCTCCACCTTGCATAGACTTGGGTGACTTATTCCACCTACCATTTTTTGTGATATAGTGTTATTTATAAACTTTATATGGTTAAAATAAATGGCACTATTTCATTAAAAAAAATGATATGCTTAAGTATAAAATGACCAATAGCATTATTCTAACAAGTTACCAGTGGCAGTTTATGTCTACCATCTAATCAATTATTATAGATTGAAAAGCAGCTATATAAGAAGCACTAGGTTTTAAATTAGCTAATTAACAGAGTTACATGTAATAATACACTATAAACATATTTTTATGTATTGAAATTGAAGCAATGTGTCATTCTTCAGTATATATATGTTTTACTCTACTAATCCTGATCTTAAAAGGATAGGAAACAATCATACTTGTTTATTGGCAAAATGCTGAAAACCCGTACATTGTATGGTAGATATTGATTGATAATCTCTGCAAGTGCTGTACCATCTGGGTCATCTACCCATGCACCATCAGGGACCTCCATCTTTAGTGTTATCACAGTAGCTAGAGAATGTACCTGACAGCTATACACATAATAAGTGCTGCAGTTAAAACAAACAAAAATCATGTGAATGCTAAAAATCAATCTGTGATTACCCTGGTTATAGCAACAACTATTATACATCCCCTCTTAATGCTACCTCTAGTTTGTGATTTCCTCTTTTTGCTTTTGCTTTTATCCAAAATATCCAATGCAAGGCATATTCTCCTAGCTTCTATCTAATCTTTTTTCTTCCTAACATAAAAAGAAAAAAATTCTAAATAATAAAGCTTTTAACATGAAGAATTATGGCAATACCACACAAACACATCAACTAATAAAGATTTGCCTTAGTTGACTCATATCATTAGAATGATAATAATAAGTGTTTTACACAATATTAGCCATTCATAAATTAATATCAAAAAGAAAATGTCTAAGAAAAGGCCATTTAGTGGCACAAAGAAACAATCAAATATTGAGTCTTACTCCAGCAAGGTGACTGTGTCATTAGAGAGGTATCAATAAGTGCTCTAGGTAAGACCAACCATTTATTAAATATATCAAACAAGTAATGTGAAGTGAAAGGTTATTTGGAACAAGATTTAGTGAGGAAAATCCAGAAGTACTCAAAAAATTAAAAAATAACTGGTGATTATGTTTAGCAACCACTGCAGTGCATGTACGCATGCATGGCTGAAGATGACATAATTTTCCAAAACATAAAAGCAAATGAACAACTGCACTTTCCTTGGGGCATTCACATTTGAAGAGAGAATTGTTTTGTGGGTATTGGAGTGGTCGTGGATATTCTGGCATAGCCAAAATCAGAAGCAGAAACTGTTTTATGACCACCAGTTATGCTAGAGAACCCACAAGAAATGGAAACCATGAAAATGTATATAACTAATTAAAGCAGTTCAAGAAAATGCAAACAAAACAACCACTGTCATCAATTTGCTATAGGAACAATTTTGAAAATAACATTATGGTAGCAGGAAAATGTTATTTCAGGTGACATTTGCCATTTATAATAATAAAAGTTGTTTCCACGTGGAAACATAACTTTGTAGAAACCATAAGATTGTTTTCTCATTAACTGAAAATTCTCACCCCCTTGTCTGTCCGGCTGCTCCTCCTCCATCCTATTTTATGGAGGTTTCCATAGTTACTTTCAAGCATTCCTCCTGCCTTGAGAATAGCTCTCTCCAATTCACCCTCGATTGCTACATTTAACATCAGCATGCCATCAGCATATCCCTTTTGGCAATATGAACTTT
Source organism: Sequoia sempervirens (assembly GCA_007258455.2). Taxonomy (NCBI): domain Eukaryota; kingdom Viridiplantae; phylum Streptophyta; class Pinopsida; order Cupressales; family Cupressaceae; genus Sequoia; species Sequoia sempervirens. The sequence goes on from VDFB02030565.1 coordinate 2,834, forward strand.
ACAGAGAAATCAATTAAACTATTCAATTATTTTTTTATTTTATTTTTATCAGTAATAAGTTTTATTTTAAACTATTCAATTATTGTTTAAATAGATTAAATGAAAACTATTTAGAAATGAGTGCTTACATAGATTAATGTTATTAAGGTAAACATCAATATTACAAAAGGAGAAAACACACGCAAACAATTTTAAAGGTTAATCTAGGACAAGGAAAACTAAACGATTAAAGCCTTGTATGCTGTAATGGAGTGCATAAGCCAAGCTCCACATTAGAATTTTGAATTAATAAGAAAAAGCATATCCTCATAAATGCAATCTAGCTCAAATCATGACAATCACAAGCAGACCGACAAACTATTAATGCCACTGAGACAGCTATCAAATAGTCAAACTTTGTGAATTAGTTAACAAAACTCAAAACTTGATTCAGGCAGCCATTCGGGACAATGTTTAGACATATGTCAAGTTGAGGATATAATTTTGTGGCCATAGCTCGAAACAAACCCATTCAAAAGCATCAGAAAGATGAGGATGTATACAAAATGATAGAAGTGGGCAAAACTCTGTTTGGTGTTGACATAAAAGTTGAATAATTGATTATATACCAACCAGATAGGGCTCAACTTTAGTTAGTTATAACACACAAGACTAAGTTAGGCACTAGTAACCATTCATTCCTTATAAAAAGATTAAAGTGGGTCCATAATACATCATATATAGCGAACATCATTACACATAAATCATAACACCTTGGATTTGTACCCAACACATCAATTTGGATTTAGATCATAATCATTCTTTGCAAATGGCAGCAACACATCTTAATTTCGCATACTTCTCTATCTCTTTTCTATTCATTTTATGCTTACCATTACATTGCAGCATATAATCCAACAAGTCGTGACTCATGATTGTCCCCACATAACTTCCTCATACAATGATGCAAGCCTTTAGCTGCTACTGTGTAATGTCCCCTTCTTGCACCTATTTCAGTACGAACTTTCCATTAGCCTTTCCCAAGTTCCCGTAGGCTAAGTGGATATGGTTAGGGGACGCAGTGTCCTGTGATGAGCCTCTTGTGGAGGTTTTCTAAGTTTCCTGACAGAGTTGCTATTTTTAGTAGTGGCTATTTTTAGTAAGTTCCAGTTGGGCTCTAATTGGATCAATTGAGAGAATTGACTCACTATTTTTAGAAAATTTCTATTTTTAGTAAGTGTTATTTTTACCACCTAGTGTTGGCCTCTATTCCTCTATCAGTTTGGTGCAGGAGTTTCCAGTTTTGGCCTTGGTGAGTGGTAATGTTTTCAAAGAAATATTTGATCTTCGTCACTTAAGTCTTTTATAAAGTCACTTTATGACTTAAGTGAAGGGTAATGGATTCATGAGAGACCCCCTTGATCATCGCCTAGGAATGTGGTGTCTTTAAGATGTTTTAAAAGGCAAGTTTATGCTTCAATGGATGCCAAGGTCAGGAGGTGTTTAATATTTTTTAAAGATTATTGTTTGCCTCCAAAGTGGACACCAAGTTAGAAGGGGAATAAAGTAAAGTTAAATGTTTTAATTTGGAGAGCTCTAGATGGGTCGAACCTCTTGGAGGAAAAAGAATTCAAATTGAATTTTGGTTGCCCTAATTTCTCCTTCACTCTATATATTCTCACTCGAGCTCTCATTTGGTTATCTTGGCTTTGGCAACTTAACTTTATGCTACAGTAATGCTTCCAGAGTTCATCTTTGTTGGTTGGAGGACGAAAACCCTTCATTAGATAGCTGGTTTTGATGGTAGAAGACCCACCCTAGCTGGTTGGCATTCAAATTATCATATCTTTTAGTGATTTTTGGTTGTTGGGTGATTTTGGAGTTGAATAATATGAACATATATTCAGTAGTTTGATGTGGGTTTGTGAGTTTTGGTGTGGTGTGCAGATTTTGGTATTGGGGTGTGAGTTTAGAGAAGATCAAGTTCAATTTCTGAGTGCTGGTATAGATTTTCTGAGTTCTGGAAATGTTTTTCCTAGCTGGGAAACATAAAATTGCTCATATCTTCATGAAACAGAAAGCTATCATTTTGGGTATTGTTCCTTTGGATTCATCACAGTTGGGCAACTTCTTTAGACTATTCATTTGTGGTGTTTGTTGAGAAACTGAATTTTGTGGCATATTCGCCCCTACAAGGAGACCGTACCATTCCCCTTGAAAGTGGGGTTTTCAAACTGAGCTACAATCTGCATTATCAGAGGTCTGTAATCTGCCTTTTGAGGCATCCTTGCAATGTTAAATGATTGCTTAATGAGAAGGGGCAGTTTGGGATTGATTAGCACTTGTACTAGCTCTTCTCGTGAGGAGTTGGAATATGTTGCTGTTCGTTTGAATGACTAAAAAGTGCACTGTTTGGATTATGAACGGATCTGATATTAATTTCTTTAATCTGATTACAGTTTGTTAATCAAATCTCTTTGATAGTGTAATTAAGTTATTATATGCTTTGATGTAATGCAAAGATATTCTCTTACAATGCTATGATATTGTCAATGTATGCAATCATAATGCAGAATGAGACTTGAAAACAAATACTTCTACATTTCCGTCTATTTCTGAAAACAAAACACAAAAAGAAAAATCAGAGATGACCATTACATACTGCCACATATCATTGCTGAGACCTACAGAATCTTTGTTCTCATCTTTTTCAATATAGAAAATGCAAATACAAGTCTGTGCACTTTTTGATCACCAAGTTTCCAATGTCAGTAAGTTAAGAGCATATGGTGTTTTGGACAACACACTCTATCTAGATGAAAGCACTATTGAAATGTAAAGATGGCAAGACGTCCAGTGCATGCAAGCGACAGAGCTAAACCAAATCAACACCTCTCCGGCAAACAAGCATGTGTACAGAATGTAGAGCCACTAACAAATTACAACGAAATTCAATCGAGCCAAAATGGCTAATTACATGCAGATCCAATCAATGCCAAAATGGGCTTGAAATGCAGCGAGGTTAGCAGTGAACCAACGAAGACCTTCAATGATAAATGCATTGACCAATGGTATACCATCTGATTTTACAATATTTTGAACATGAAATACACAACTCTCTGATGGTACTACCATCCAGAGTTACAATAATATGATCATGGAATGCACTAAGTACAACTAAGAATGATATTGATAAGAGAATCTAGCTGCACACACTAATAGTGTTATTCAAAATAACAAGCACATTGTTGCATATACATAAGTTAGTCCATAAAATTATAGCTTGATGTTATACCATTCATGTGGATTCAATAAACTGAAGTGCATTTCTAAAGAGGGTTGAAGGATGATGTGGAATACTAATTTTAGACCTCCAAACTCACTGAACATTACTCAGAACTGTCATATCAAACTGTTCAAGTCTAAAATTGCCTTCAGTCCCCCATACTTAATACCCCAAACCATTGTATAACCACCATTAACTGTAGGATAACAACACTGTTATACGACCCAATATGTAGAGAAAAATATCTCTAAAATACTAACTATTGTTGCAAGAAATAGCATCGCATGAAATAAGTACAGCCCTCCGAAACTCCAAAAAATCACTACTAAATTTAAACCAAAACTAGAACAATAAACAACAATAAAACTTGAATACCAAAATCTCTCAAAACACATCAAAAATCTCCATTATCAATAACATATTGGCCAAAACTCAACATTTAGCACAATGGTGATTTCACTTAACCAACTAGGAAGGTTTCCGTCCTTGAAACTAGAGTCACCAATGGTTTTTCATCCTTAGGAAAATAGGGAGAACTCACATTCTTTCGCCAAAGCAAAAGAAATGAATAGGCAGTAACTCTTCTTCTTAAGACCCAACCAGCTTCTATAACTTTTTTAGAAATATTTTAGGGAAAAACTTCTTTTTTTTCACTACTTTTTCAAAATAACACTTTTTTGCTTTTTCATTGCTTTTTCAAAAATGTGTTTTTTGCTCTTTCATTCCTTTTCCAAAAAAGTGTTCTTTACTTTTTCATTGCTTTTCCAAAAATGTGTTTTTTGTTTTTTTCATTTTTCTTTTAAAGCATTTTTTTTAATAAAATAATATAAAGTGTCCTTATGACCACTTTTCAACACCTTGAGCCTAACGACACTTTATCTACACACTTAAAACACTTTTTAAAATAATTAAATGTAGTTGTCAATTAAAATATTAATCAAAGGTACCCTTTTTGACATCTTAAGTTAATTATTTAACTTATTTTCCCTTTACCAATACCCAATTCCCTATGGGAAAAACTTAGGAAAATAAGTTAAGGGTCGTCAATGGCTTACACTCAAGGAGACATTACACAAAACTGCCAAGAGCTCTATGTCTACTCAATCAGCACTAGCAATGGCATAAAGTGTCCTACGAAATTTCCCTAGGTCCTAACCAATATCCTCATCCTCAAAGCAACAAAATGAATCAAATGCTATGCTCCCCCAAGCTTTCAAGACAAGGATGGCAAGGGATGTGGGGACATGTTTGTAGGATGGGTTTCTTTTTAGGCCATGTTTTAGGAGATGGCAAGGGACAACTTTTAAAAATATAGGGAATTTTTTTAATATGATAACACATTGATAAAGCATTCATCATAAACATTATAGAACCTTACACACATAACATCAGACTTGAATTGAGATTAACGCGACGACTGATAAATAAATTAGCAAAATTTAATTGCCTTATTGTCAATGTGTATATATGTAATAACCACCCCAAATTTTTTATTTTTTTAATAACTTGTTAACATCAAATATAAGCTAGGATAATCAACTTAATCAACTCCATTCCACTTTCTGATCATCCAGATCCCAATGTAGGCAAGGTGAGAGCATATGGTGGCAAGGATTACATTATAATGCTTCTGAAAAGTAACCACTTGTTCAGTGGGGTGAGTAGAATACTTCCACTTATGTAGTGGGTAGAAACTTAAAGTAAATAAGCTCTTCCACTTTTCAGCAGTGAGCGTAAAGCCAAGAACCACTTACTAAGTGGGGTCAATTCAATGTAACCACTTATTCAGTGGGGTAAGTAGCAAATCATAATAAGAGCTAAGTCACCGATGGTACTACCAAACGGTGTTACAATGTGAGCTCAATACAATGTGTTTCAAATCAATTACAAATCTGCAAATATGATATGAAGATGAAAGGAGCGCCCCCAAATGAACCCCAATCCAAGAAGCAAGATTCCCCAACAATGAAATAGCGAAGATACCGAAATGTTGTGACCCAAGGAAGACTGAAATAAGTCTGGAACTCTACTGCAGCTGATGACTTCCCTGTCTCATGGCATGCTACAAGACGATTCATACACCTACCAGCAACAAAGAAAGACTTCTAACAGGCTGCTGATAACTGTAACCTGCTACTGAGTGCTTAATGAGACTGAAATGTAATGACTGTCACCTAGAAACCAAGATAAACAACTGAGTCTGCCATCCACACAAGTCTGTAGGAGTAATAGCACAATAAATCCAATCTCCAGCAACCATCTACAACCTCCAAACCAAGCAATTAATGCATTTGCAGACCTGCAATATACTATTCTCCTCACACATGGTGTTGACTGCAACAGGGGCGATTTGGGAAATAAGTTATAAAAAAAATTTGAGCATACAATAATGACTTCAAACCCTTGGAATCTCTTCATACCATCTGGGCACCATCTTATGTATGTTCAACAGCCATAACCATGACATAAGAGGGCAGTAAACACCAAAAACCTTCTGCAAAACCTGCATGTCTCACCAAAAAGGGACGATTAGACTTATAAAAATATTGGTGGCTTTCCACCACTCCAAAACCTGCCAAGAGGGGTCACCCAGCTATAGGCAAGACTCAGCAAAAATACCCAGAAACACATCTTCACTCCATTCACCATTATTGTGTAAAAGAAGTACGGTCTATCCTTGTAGGGGGTACGGCCAGGTCTGGAACAGCTATTCAACTCCCAAAATATGCACCAATTGACTACCGAAATCAATAGCAAATATTTCCCAAAGAATGATGTATCAAAAAACCTTAAATATCTTCATTACTAAAACACCAAACTGCAAAACTCCATGAAAACAATGGTGATTCCTGAAGTAAAATCATTCCTGACCAGCTAGGGATCATCTCTCAGATCCGAAACCAGTTAGTTGATGAGGGTTTCTGTCCTCAATCAAACCTTGGAGAACTTCTCAATTCATTCCAACAGCATTTCATTAAATGAATAATTTCCAATGAGAAAAATGAAAGCTCAAACCCCAATATATAGAGTTTGGAGGGAAAATGGCCTATTTAAAAATTCAATTATTTAATTTTTCCCTTAAAGGCCCCTTTTTAATTTTAAAACATTTTAAGTCCTGTTGGTTCATGTTTTAGCATTCACCGAACATTTAGAATAAAATGTCAAGGACACTCTACCCTCTCTTGAACAAAATCACTATGTGTGCCAAGATTGCAAGAAAGACCACACGGCAACTCCAAGGTTTATATGTGCGAACGGGGCGACTTTATGTTGGATAGCTTCCTTGGTTATATATGCTGAAATACAAGGGGGGCTTACGCTAACAAATCATTCACAAGCCAGGACTTAGACGAATTTGACAATAAATGCTCTTTTTCTCTTTTTTTAGATTTTCAGTTTTGGAATTTCAAAAAAAATAACAAAAGGATAAGGGTTATGAAGTTTTATGCTACTCCTAAGAACTCAAGAGACGGTAAAGACTAGGTGAAACCAATAACAATACTTTGCTTCGCCACATAAATGACAACTACACAAAGTAAGTGCAATCTTCTAGGGTTGTGCTCAAGATTTTCATAAAATGAATAATACCATCAGTGGAACAATATTTTATTCAAAGTAGAAGTTAAAGCATTAACAATATTGGCTCGGGCTAACTTTACACATTGAACAAAAATCATTTATTCAAAGAAAGTATGAGCAAGAGTTTCACCAATCCCTACTATCAAATCTTTCATTCATCTAACAAGCGTGCAAATCAAATTCTATTATAAATTTATTCTATGTTGAAGGAGATATGCAACCACGCAACCACTTGATAACAAGAAGGATTCAAGGCAATCTTGCAACATGAACTTTTATTATCCAAGTAGCTCTAAGCAACAATTTCATAAAACTCTCTTCATAGCATGAAATGAGAGAATAGGAGTTTATATAGAGTTTGAAAAACAAATGAAAGGCCAAGATCAATCTAAGATCAACGGCAGAGATTAAGACACAACAACCCTAATTAGGGTTTCCCAAAATAACATCAATAGCGAGTGCATGGAGGACAAGTGGCACGAGGAGCTATCTTCTAGGAGGCGCATCCTTATCCTCTTGAGTGTTAGTATATTCAATGAATCTGGACACCATCGGGCTAACCTCCTCCATCGTGACATGTGGCAGCATATTCACCTTGAATTCCAATCCGTCCAAGTCATCTGTGCACACGGCAAAAGCAATCTCCCATTCCAATTCCTGTCTTTGGAAAGCATCTCGGATGGACAAGAAATTTGATGCCTTAGTTTAATTTTGCTTCAGGACTGGTCCAGTGAAGGTGGAGAAAATCTCCTGAGTTCTGAGCTTTAGACTTTCCAGCTGCATATCATTTTCTTGGATGACATCCTTCTCAAGTACATCCGCAACTACAAGGAAAATCTTATTTTGAATCTCTCTTATCTGTTCCTCAGCTCCGATACCATCGGCCTTCACTTTTTCTAAGACTTCACTTCGTGCAACCAATGCCCAGTACCAAGTGTTAAAATCATATGCAGCCCCTACTGCGATTACTTTTCCATCAATCAGTTCCTGCTTTGGAATTCCTTTCAATACTCTAAGGCACAACACCTGAAGGTTATCCCATGCTTCTGCCATGACTGCAATTCTGGAAAGCAAAGAAGAAGTTTGTCCATAAGCCAATGTTAATCTTTCCACAAATGTGACCGCTTCTTCACTTTTGCTCCCCATCCACTCCTTGGTTTCTCTGGTTGTTACCATTTCTTCTTCAACATCTTTGATTGCTTCCTACAAAGAATTCAAAAGTGGAGGAGCCACTGAATCGCCTTGATTAAGAGGTTTGGTCAGGTGCTGAATATATTCCTTCATGCGCTCAATTTCCCTTTTGTATTCTCTTTTCTTTCCTACCTCCTTTTCCAATCTTGCCTTCATGGAAGCAACTGAATTGTCTAAGTCCTCAATCTCTTGACCCTTTATAGTTGGTCCCAAGTCAATAGTAGTGATTGCATACTCCTAAATTGTTTGGGACCCAGGGATCATTTATAGTTTTGGTATGAATTTGAATGTGGATTGCAGGGCTTGTTGATATTGCTTGAGGACAAGCAATCTTTGGGAAGGGCGGACTATAATGTCCCCCTTTTATGACGTCCTCTTTCCATTGGGGTTGATTTCAATACACTTGCTATTTTTAGTAAGTACTATTTTTAGCAAAGGGTTTGGTACTATGTTTCAGTCATCGGTGGGCCTTTTCGAGCGCCTTAGTTTCTCTCCAGTTCGAGTTTTAGGGCGCTACTTACTATTTTTAGGACTTCTAAAAATAGTAAGTCATCCAGGGCAAGCAAGACCCGGTCAAGGTTATCTCTCAGCAGCATTTTTCATTGGAGGCATCAGTTTTTAAGGTTGGTTCATTTAAGTATTTAATATCTCCTTCGAAATTGGATTTAATGAAGTAACTTTATATTTATTCTATGTTCCACGGCGTTTCGAGGACGGGGACGGGGGGACGGCAGGGGACGCGTTTCGAGGACGGCAGTCCGGGGGCAGATTTTTGGGGACGGCGATATAGGAATTTTTCAAAATATATATATATATATATAGATAGAGAAAGAGAGCAATTTGAAATATCAAATATGTGCAACAATATCAATATGACAATATGTGCATAGATAAAGAGTATAACAGCAGTATAACAGCGATATAACAGCGATATAACAGCAATATAAAGATAAAGGCAAACACTAACAACAATGCCAATAACTTAACTATTAAATATAAAAGCATTTTGTTCAATTTTAGGTTGAATGACTAAAGAAAATATAATGATATTAAATTATTTAGTCAATGCCATTCAAATGGGGATAAAACATTTTTATCAAATATAAAGAAATATTTAATATTTCATTATAAAATATTTAATATTTGATATTTGATAAAACATTCAATATTTAATATTTAATATTTGATAAAACATTTAATAATTAATATTTGATATTTGATAAAACATTTCATATTTAATATTTAATATTTGATAAAACATTTAATATTTATCAATTATCAAGCAATTTTTATTTAATTTGACAATAATATTAAATAGTTTGTTTAAAAATTAAATGTTTTATCAAATATAATGAAATATTTAATATTTAATATCAAACAATTTTTATTTAATGAAATATTTAATATTTACCAAGTAATTTTTATTTAATTTGACAATAAAATTAAATAGTTTGTTTAAAAATTAAATGTTTTATCAAATATAATGAAATATTTAATATTTATCAAGCAATTTTTATTTAATTTGCCAAAAATCAAAACATACTTTGATGATTGGACTCCCCCTACGGTTGGGGGAACACGCTCTCATGATGACGCCCCTTTTTTTCTTTTTCCTCCCCCAGGTCTAAGTCAGGGCCCCGCCTGGGGGGGACTGGGACGGAGGGGGGCGTCCCCCGTAACACAGTATTTTTATTTGACGGTCATGAAGGGAACATATTTGTACCTTGATGCCTAGTGCAATGACTTTAAGTCATTTTAAAAGAGTTTTTAAAAAATGATTTATTATGCACTTTTTGGGGTGGACGCCTAAGGAGGAATATGAAGTTAATTTTATTAAAAAGCTAATGTTGAAGAAATAAGATTATAAGTTATATCTTTAAAAAAAGGCTACTTTAATCTTGCACGCCCAAGTTGGAGGATGAAAAAGATTTTAAAATAAATGAAAACAAAAGCTAAAGTGAATGGGAGTTGGAAATGTGAGGAGGCATAAGGGAAATAATGTGCTTCATTTTCATTATGTTTTTTTTGGGGGATATTGTGGTTGTCGTGCATTCTCTTGGAACTTTGGAAGGTTGACGAGTTTGAACCAGACTTTGCTGAGACGAAAACCTCAACAAAGATTCCTTCTTCGTGTGTGAAAGACCACATCAAGAAGGATTATTGGAGGCCTCACACAGGGATTTCATTTGGGCTCTGAATGATTCAGTTTGGTGAAGTTTTGGGTGAGTTTCAATTGATTTTCTGGGCACTAAGTTTTGGACCTGCAACTCATATTATTGTTCATTTCTTCGAAATGGAATGAGTTTTCATTTTGGGTGTTGGTTAGAAAGATTTCCTTAATCAAGGCGATTCTGTCATGTCCCCGAATTGGAGGTGTTATTAAATTAATTATTTATTAAGTTATTCCAATAAAATATTATATCAAAAGGGATGACTTGGTATTTAATTAATTTAATAATAAAGTGACTTAATAATAAAATAATAAAAGTCACTTGAGGAATAAAATAATATTCTTCTAGAAGCTTCTTGAAAAGTGATTGAGAAATCTATTTAAGAAGTTGTTGGCTAAGCATTTGAACACACTTGATTTGGTTATCATTTCTCATTACCTGCGTGGTAAGAAGCTGAAGCTAAATGCTTAGCAATCGCTCAAGAGTTTGAAGACTCTAGAGTGTCAGGTTCAGTTGTGAAAGACCAACCCTAGCTGGATATTTGGGGGAGTTACCTCAAACTTCCTAATTGTGCTTGCATTAGAAAACTTTGTGCCCTTTGGCCAAGTTTTGGGGGAATCGATTTTGGGAGAGATATTTGTAGATTCTATAAAGATAAATATTCAGTTCGATATTTGTAGCTTGTGATCATTTCCGGTTGCAGGAAGAAGACAAATTTGGAGAACAAGTCATATTTGTGCTTTGTGGAGAATATTCGATATAAGACAAAGATATAGCCAAAGTTTGGAATTGTGTAAAGTGGCAAATCTGAAGATAGACGCAAGGAAGCTTACAGCAGGAAGAGACAAATCAGATAAAGACAAGACAAGGTCTGACGCACAGGCAAGAAGTCGAAATATTGAGGAAATTGGGTCCTGCTTATATCTCCCAGCCGCATCATATTACACCCAACAATATAGTTGATATTAATTATGGAGCTCGATTGAGTCAAATACCATGTGGCGTTTCTTTCACCAAGTCATGACTAATCGATGGTGAATAAAATAAGCTGCCGTTGAACAATATTTGGAAAATCATGGCATTCAGAAGTGAATAGCTGTTCTGAGTGACCGGAAAGACATAAGCAGTCTTGGACACACGCATCGCCTGAGTTTCCATCAAGACGTGAGGATCTGTTCCAGCTGGGCACACACTTATGCAAGTGGACGTCATTGACTTGGGCGCATCATATAAGGCACTTGTCTCTGAAGAATTCAGAGTGATCATTCTTAACCACCTCTGCTGGGCAACAACGACATTTGGAGTCGTCATTTCCAGTTTCTTTCGTATGGTAGCTTGCATATAGAATATTGGTTTTGCATTGAGATCATTATAGAAGCTGATTCTATTTGAAATATTGTAATCAGAAATATTCATGTACATTGCTGTCAGACATTAATGTAACTTGCATCATCAGTGTCAAACAAGATTCATTGTAGTTGCATCCTTATTTAAGTAGACTAATCTATGTTAGGGAGTTGCATTAGACTTGTTTATCAAAATGCCTATATGTTGTCACAGTCACAAATATGAATGTATCATTGGCATTACTGTGTAAATCATCTCCTACAGAACAATCTGAATTGTACATCAGCATTGAAGAAAATATTGCTTCCTGTCATGAGTTGCAATAATAAGGAGTAGGTGTTTGCATACTAAGTGTTTGTAAAAATGTCTCTTGTTGGAATTATAAATTGCTTGAACTTTCAGTCATTAAACAGTTGGGATAATCAGAATATCACCTTGCATCCCTTTGGCATGCTTAAAAAATTCTATTAGAAGACATTCCATATCATCATATTAAATCAGAAACATCAAGGAGAAGTTATCTATCAGCTGAAAGGTGTTTACTTGCAAACTGTTTGACGAAATCCCAAGTGTGTAAACTGAAAATAAACACCAAATTAGCAAGGGACATTACAGATTCAACCAAGTGTTAGTTTTGAATTTTTGATGAAGGATTCAAATTTCTAGAGCAAATCGAACCACCTAAGGGGGCCGCCCTTTGGTGCTAATTCAACAATTGCTGGCTACAGGCTTTCAAGCTGCAATTTCTTCAAGAAAAAAGAGGTTTAATAGCTGTCTCATGGCATTGGGAGGCAAGAAGTGAAAGGGTCTGTGATGGGGGTTCGCTACTAATCCAGTTAAGGGCTTCAAGCCTGCTGTAAGCAACTCTTTCAGGACTGGTCTAAATCCTACAGTGGACGCCCTTCTCTGGTGACTTACTCACAGTTGCAATCTGACTTGTGTTGGCATTCTGTTGCTGGATTTTTTTGAAGGTTAGCTGCTGCGTCTGGACTTGTCTTTATGCAAAGATTAAAGCGCCTTATTCTGTTTCAAGACAAAGTAATTGAAGGTTTATTTCCTGCTGCTGGGCTGCATGCATCAGGTCTGAAAGTATTAAATTTATTCTGATTTTGTTGTATAAGTCTGCACTCCCCAGTTATGAAGTTCTGAATAATGAAGGTGGAGAAAGTTATTTGCCTAGCTTGGTATTTTTGTTTCATTGCACTATGTTATTTATCATTTGGTTTCAATGTATTACGTATGGCATGTTAGTAAGAAACATTCAACAATCAGAAACATAAAACAGAAAACAAAACCTTCTTACAACAGTTGGAGAAAATTTTCAAAAAAAAAATATTTGGGGTTGGTCATTAGAGGAAGGCACACCACAAATAAACTGGGACATTGAGCTGAAGGGTACTGAAATAAACACCAAAAGGCCTGTTGAAGAGCCATAGATCACCCTCAAAGGGTCCCCTGAACACCATATTAGCCTACAAGGACCAAGTGATAGGCTAACCAATGCATCTGTCAACTGCCTAGGAAAAGGGGACATTACACATTATTTTATTTGAGTGAAGTGATGTCATTCCATTTATGATACTACATCCTTTTTTAAGATTTGTTGATCACTATAGAACTTTGGAATTGCATGACTTATTTCATGTTGCTCACAACTTTCTTATGAATCATTGCAGTCTATTGTAACTCAAGGGTGTTTGAATATTGTTGAAAATTGCTATGTTTGAAGGGGACAGCCTCTAATAGGCTTGTCTACAGCCGCACCTCTCCTATTCTGCCTTGATCACTATACACAATGAAAAGGAAAGCAACTTGTTAAGGGAAACCATTGTGGGATCTAGTATTTTTCCATTCTAGCTACATGCCACAAAATAAAGTAATTTGCAGCCTAGAAGGATATTTTGTGGGACCAGCATTAGAAAATGATTGACTATGATCACAATTTGATACTTGAAGATAATAATAGAAAATTGTTGTTGTTCTCTCACTACAAGGCACTAATTATGAAGTATCGATACTGGGTAATATTTATTCCAATTTAATTTATCCTGTATTGCTGCCTTACCCTGGGAAGTGGGTAATCTTGATACCTTTTCTGTTGTTCGTGCTCATTTCAGCATCAATCCTAAAGTGATTTTACTACAACAAATATCCTAGTATTTGTTTCATTTCAATTTTGTCTTTTGCAGTTCTCTGGCACTTCTACACCTTGAAGGGGTCTCAGTTTAGTAGAATTATTGTGTGTAATTTCAAATTTAATGCTTCTAGTCAAATTGTAATCAGCTAGAAGGTTTACTGCCGGATAGTTTAAGCATTGTTTTCGTTAAAGATCCTAAGCTATTCACCACCAGATCCATGCTATCATTGTAAGAAGATCCTAATCCATTTAACCACTAGATCTATTTTATTTTTGTCATTATCCACCAATTTGCAATGAACCAAAATCACATGATATTGTCTACCATTTTGGCATTGACCCATTTCTGCTTGCTATTTCAAATTTGTCAATTTGGCATGATCAAAATTCACATATCATTATCTACGATTTTAGCATTAATTGATTCTATTAATTTGATATTGTAATTTGGTCAGCTAACTGTAGTCGGTGTACAATGTCTATTATTATGGTTTGGTAATATTGGTTATCAGATTATGTATTTATTGGTTGTCGGATTTGGGTAGTTATAAGCATCAGTTGGTTGACGATTGTGTTCATCTTGGCAACCGTCAAGTCCTTTAAATACATTGTGAATTATCAAGGAGAATAGTATGAACTAGTCCGATCAACTTTGATCCTTGGCTGACCATCTCTGGTCTTCTTCTATAACAATTTCATGTGCGAATAAAGATATAATTTATTCTTGTATCCGGTATGCATTGTCGTCTATGTTATTAATCCATGTATTTAAATTATCATATATAATAGCAAACATTTGACGTTGTTGCCTTAAAGAAATCGGGTTAGATTTGAGAGATTCATGCCCTTAGACCCCATAAAGGCGGAAGAGACTACAACATGATCAAGATCAAGAGAGCAAGCAATCTTTAAGGATCATTGAACAAAGAGAACAAAGGAGACAATTGAGAGGTGAAGTTGAAGAAGGCGAAGGGTTTCTAAGGGAAAGCCTAAGTCCACCCGAGAGCAGAAGCCGTAGTCGAGAGAGAAGGAGAACTTTGACAAGAGAATGGACGACGGGAGTGGGAAGAAATAGCACGACACCTACCACTCCCTAACGAAGCATACACAGACCTCGCCGACCGAGCCAAAGAACCATTCGAAGCATCACTGTCAAACGAAAGAGAAAGTGAAGGAGAACCCACCAATCTCGCCATTGGGGAATTGTTGGAACCATCACCGTCGAACGAAGGAGGTTCACCATCAAGCAAAAGGGAAAGCGAGGGAGAACATGCCAACCCAATTGTCGGACAACCATTCGTACCATCAAAGTTCAACAAAGGGGAAGACAAGGGAGAACCTACTGATGGTCTAAAAAAGACCATATGCCAAATTAAAGACTTGACACTAACAAAAGAACCAAACATTGGAAGATCAGAGCTGCAAACACCAGGACAAAGGGAACATCGGAGGACCCCGAAGACAACCCAAGGGTGACGAACGCTAAAGAGGGACGAGTACAGGATTGCATTGTATCCAATAGTGTAGGGAACGCACCGGAACATACAAATCAAAACTCTCCAAATAGGTTATTATCACAAAAGGTGCATCGGAGAGGTAAGATGGTGACTCCTCCAGCAAGTCTAAATGTGGAACGGCAGAAACTTCTAAAGTTCACAAGGAATGGGTTGGAGGATCCTATGAGACATTGCAAGACATGTGAGACAATTTGGGTAGCAAATGGTCAAGATGACAAAGCATATTGGCTGAGAGGATTTCCAGTGACTCTTAGAGGTATAGCAATTAATTGGTATACAGAATTACATGTAGCACACAAAGCCACATGGGATGCATTAAAAAGAGCATTCCAAAAAGAATTGAAACTTCTGAGAGACAACAATGAAATTGTAGCAGAGATATACAACACAAAGTAGGGAAAACATGAAAACATACAAGCCTATAAGCGTAGGCTTAAGGAGTTACTGGTGAAATTAGAAATCTAGCCAACCGATGGAATAAAGAAAATATGGTTCATCGAAGGATTGATTCCTTCCTTGAGGAAGAAAATGAAAGTAGTGCCTCCCTCAACGTACGCTGAAGCCTACAATCGAGCAATGGACATAGAAAGTGAAGATAAAATGTCCTCGCACAATAAAAGAAAAACAAAGGGAGATGGAAGTTTGAATGACAATAGTGATGATAAATCAAGAACGGTACAAGCACTCCGAAGGGACATACTCTAGATGATGAAAGAATTGAAGGCGGAGAAAGAAGCCAACAAAGAAACTAACAAAATGTGGTGTATTGAATGCAAAATTGAGGGGCACACAAAAGGTAATTGTCTTAGAAAGAGGTTTTGTGAGATTTTCTAGGTTATGGGTCATTCAATAAAGGAGTGCCCATACAATTTGAAGACTAGGAGTACACAAGTACTCTTTATGCGGGGAGAGGAGTCCACTCCATCGATGCCACATAATACATCTCGAGGCGGTTATTGAAATCAAAGAGGAGGATGAAGACGAATACAATATGACCCCAAAGGACAGCCTATCATACAATGCCGACAAGGTAGTGAATGGGGACACTTTGCGAGAGACTGCCAAAACAAGCAAGACAAAGTACAATTACTGTGCAAATGGTGTTGACTTGGAAACCACAAAGACACTAGATGTCAAAAGCAAAAGGCTAGTGTCAATATGATTGATGTAAGGCATAATGAAGTATTGGTCATTACTCATGCACAAGCAAAGAAGGTTGTGTATCTGGACCCACGTACAGTAAAAGAAACGCTTCGTGAAGCAAGGGTCAAAGTGGAGAGTGTTATGAACAACGAACGACGCTACTCAAGTGCAAATGCAAGTATGGTAACAAACCAATTACAATCCGAGAAAAATATTGCACGACAAGTACTTCAAGTTACTTTACCAATTAAAATAGTGGATTTATTACAAAGTATTCCTGAACTTTGAAATGTTATTGTATTAGGGGAGAATGAGATGGTGCATGGTACAACCCAATTAGAATCTAGCAGGAATGAAGAACCAATAACCGAAACTCTGCTCTCGGGCGACCAAGTGATTGATCCAATGGTACTGACAATTAACATGACAAAGAAACCAACGATGGTGAATATGGAGATCCTTGGAAGGAATCTCACCAATGCATTTGTTGATGGCAGGAAGGGTGTGAATGTACTTCCAAAAGACACTTGGAGAACAAGCCAATCATTTGGCCGCCAACTTTTCAACTAGTGGGTGCAAATCAACAAGGTATTAAGGTACTTGGAGTTTAATGGGAAAAAAGGTGATTATTGGAACTCAAACATTATTGTTGAACTTTGTGGTCATTTCATTAAGGAAGAAAGCGTACAACGCATTGTTAGGTCGAGGTTGGCTAGTGGCACACAAAGTCGACCACAACTAGACAAAGAATACAATCTCCATTGAGAATAGGGGTCGAAAGCATATAACTAATTTGAAAAACCAAGCAATCAATGAGGAAGAAGCCTCCTTGGATTCGTCAAATTCATACCATAGAAGAATGGACGAAGATTCAAGGTTCGATGGAACCAAACAATGAAGGAATTTTGGAGTTACAATCATGTTCAAATGATGAAACAAATTCTCTTCAACTTGCCCCTTGACCTCGTTGGGGGCTCTGCCTTGAAACCCCCACAAGGGGCACTACCCCTTGACCCCCACCACACTCATTTAATATGCCAAGTACAATCTGAGTTTGAGTTTACAAATTACACTTCCAAGTTTGGTTACCAATCCTTGTCTACAATATCATCATCAATTTGGCACATCTTCCCTAATGTTACTTGATGTTTACTTATCGTCTGGAAGACAATTTTTACATTTGGGGGGGATGATGTAGTTAGTGTACAATGTCTATTATTATGCTTTGGTAATATTGGTTATCCGACTATGTATTAATTATTGTATTAATTGGTCGTCGGCTTTGGGTAGTTATAAGCATCGGTTGGTTGACAGTTGTGTTCTTCTTGGCAACCGTCAAATCCTTTACATACATTGTGTATCATTAAGAAGAGTTTATGACCTAATCGAATCGATTTTGATCCTTGGTTGTCCATCTCTAGTCTTCTTCTGTAATAATTTCATGTGTGAATGAAGATATAATTTACTCCTATATTTGGTAAGTATTGTTGTCTATATTATTAAGTCATGTATTTAAATTATCAAATATAGCAAAAAACACTATCCACCAATATATTGATGATTATTTTCATCACCCTCATTCTAGTTTTTACATGCTCTCACCTTGCCCACATCAAGAACTTGGTAATTAGAAAGAGCTAGGATTTGAGTTGTTTGTTAAAAAAATTGGTTGATTTGAGCTAATCGTATTATCAGGTACATTATTGGCTCTGCATCAGAAATGGAATAAGATTTTGAACAAGGAAGAAGTTTTCTAGAAACAAAAGTTTATAGTGCAATGGTTACAAAGGGGAATAGAAATACAAAAAAAAATCCATCAATCCATGCTCAAGCACAAGAGAAATAATAGAATCACCAAGCTCACTTTGGAAGATGGGGTGGAAACTTCACTGGAAAAGGAGATTAGTAGGCTTGGAGTGGGCTTTTCCAAAACCTTTTGGAGAAGTTCCCCCCTTCTAAGGGACAATTCTATGAACCTTCTAAATGCTATTACTTTGGTCCTTACAAAGAGAGACATTAAAGAAATGACTAAACAGATTATGGGAGACAAGGTCAAGGCTCTACTTTCTCCTTTAAGGCTCCTAGCCCAAATGGCTTTCCTCTAGCCTTCTTTCAAGATTTTTGGCATGTTGTTAGTAGAGATGTCACTACTACTATGTGTGATTGTTTTAGGTCTAGCAGCCTTCTTAGGCAGCTGAACAACACTTTCATTATGCTCGTTCCAAAAAAATAGAGAGGCAAATTTTGTGGATCATTACCACCCTATCAACCTCTACAACATAGTAATATTATCTAAGTTGTTAGTCCTTAGAAACCAACATTTTTCGTTTCCAATTTGATTTCCCCAAACCAAAAAGAATTTGTCCCTAGTTGCCAAATTTTGGACGATACTATATCCACACATGAAGCACTATATTCCATGTAAAAAAACAAAAAGGAAAGTATGATCTTCAAGTTGGACATTTCCAAAGCTTAAAATAGAGTATCCTTGGATTTTTTACTTGAGGTCCTAAAGAAATTTGGGTTTCAACTTTCAAGGTAAATTGTTGCAAATGATTAAGGCTTGTGTTACTACTACAAAGTTTTCTATATGGCAACCCCAAAGGTTTTTTTAGGAGCATTAAAGGGTTGTGGCAAGGGGACCCCATCTCTCCATACCTTCCCATAATCCTAGTTGAGGATTTAAATAGGAACATTTCCAAGTTGGTTGCTATGCATGATATCACTAGGTTCAGACCTGCTTCATCAATGTCTCCTTCATCTCATCTATGCAAGAGGCCACTAAGTGGAAATCTTTGTTGATGGATTGCGTTATTATTTTTGGGCAGCAAATCAACCATGCTAAGAGATCGCTATACTTCAAATCCAGATTGTCAGTATTCTTGAGTGTGGTGTTGCTCTTTTTCCAGCCACATATCGAAACCTTTTGTTGTCTATGAAGAAAAATAATCCCCATTAGTGGAACATAGTTGTGGAGAGAATACAGAAAACTTGCCAACTAAAAAAGAAAACTACTTAGTCAAGCTAGAAAATTCCATTCTTAAGGCCTCGCTTCAAAGTATTCCCATGTACTCCCTTTCCCTAATTATGATCCTGACATATATGGCAGAAAAAGTTGAGCAAATTCCAAAAAAAATCCTTTGGATGAGTATGGGGGAGAGGAAACACTTGGCTTTGATCAATTGGGATACGGTGTGCAAACCAAAGGGCAATGGAGGTCTTGGTATCAAGAAATTCAAAAAAATAATAAAGTGCAATTGGCCAAAATCGGTTGGAGCTTCATGAAGGACAACAAAGATGGGGTGGATATTATGAAAGCCAAATACTTTTAGGGAAAGTTATTATACACTGCTGAAAGAGTGCCAAACGGCTCTCTTATATGGGAAAATATGATCAAAGTTAGAGGTCTTCTTGAAAAAGGCATTCAGTGGAATTTGGGTAAGGGTGATTAAATTAGGTTCTAGGATGATTGCTAGTTGGAGAAACCTCTTTCCTCTTTCACTCAATTCTAACAAATTATAGGGATGCTTTCTACTAAATGTGGCAAAGTTGTGGAAAGGTATTTGACTAGGGAAGGGTATAGAATCAAATGGAGAAATCTATAGGATTTTGACACTAGAGACCAACCTACAATTGTTTCTGAACTGCAATCTGTAATGTCCCCAATTCCTGAGTAGCCACCTCGAACGTAATTTAGTTAATTAAAATATTAAATTGTCCTTAAATAATATTTTGGACATTAATATTTAATTAATTATTTATTTATTAAAGTAACTTTATTAAAGAGAAAATATTAAATAAGTTACTTTATTAAAGTGAAGTATTTTAATAATAAAATATTGAAGGTATAGATTATAAAAGGTGGTGGAAATGAATGGAAAGGACATCTTTTGGCAAATTATTATCGGGAAGATTTTTGGGAGCACAACTTTCAGAAACTCAAGGACGAAAAACCCTCGGAACCGTGGATTGGACGGAAACCCAAGTTCACATACAGGCGGATTCATCTCGGAATTTGCACAGGGATTCATAGGATAGTTGATTGATTTGGTGGAAGTTTGTAAGGTCTTCAAAGAAGACGAATTTCAAGGTTATTCATATCGATATTTTGATATTATGATATTCAGGGGTTTATGGTAATTCTCAGTATTGAAGGGTTTTGTAGTTTCCAGATTATTCTAGTTTATACTTGCAAACTATATTTATATGGTCAAATTATACCTTAAACTATCTATGGAGGGTTTTGATTATTCACATTCATGTGAAATGATTCTTCTCTGTCAAACAGATTCTATCTATGGAGGGTTTTTGATTATTCACATTTATGTGAAGTATAGTCATCGATTACTTACAAATATTTCAGACAGAAGATCAGTGATATTTTAATGCAGTGATAATATTTAATTGTAGCTTTATGTGTCTCCTAGCCGCCATGTATTGATAGGAATGTATATTTTAAGGACACGACTCTCATATCACAACCTCTATCCTAATTCATGTCCACCCAGTCAAGGAGAAATAGGGACTATTTGCATCATCATTTATGAAGAGGCCGATATTCTATTTGGAGCGATGAATATTAAGGCAAGTATTCTCTAGCCATCGACCATTTCCCATATTGTGGTATACTTTTTGTGGCTAATCGCTGCATATAGATTAAAGGAAGAATATTAAATTGAGCAAAGACCAGATAAGACAAACAATGGGGCCCGTCTTTGGAGTATATGCAAATCAAAGGAGTGAATATCGACTATTTTATATTACCAACAGACCGGAAAGGAATTTGGCATTATCTAGCGCTAATGTTATTGGAATCTCATCGCAACTTTTATCCTTGACAAGGCCTACAGAAGTTCAATAGTATTTAAGGAGAAGTAACAATACCATCAGGAGTTGTTTCGGGGGCGTGAACTTTGTATGTAGCCACTTTGTGAAAGTCATTCTCAGGTTAGAGATGTAATATCTATAGTTTCAAACTGTAGTCTTCTATAGTTTCATAATATAATACTCTTGTTGTATTTGCAATTTTTCAGTTTATGAAACATTGGATCTCTAATGAAGTCATCATATGTATTTATTTATGAATATATAAGAAATGGACTTTTGGCTGAGAAAAATATATTGAAGTCTCAAATAGAGTTCTTTGCAAATATTCGTTTATTTTAATTTGCATATATCATAGAAGAATCATTTCAGATCAGACCATCAGTTTGACAAATGACATTGTCAAACTAGAAAGGGAAATCAGAAAATATCGTCTACAAGGGTAGGGGATATTACAGTGGTATCAGAGCTTGGATCTTGCCAACCTGAGGGTGTAAATCAGTTTGCTTTAGCTACTACTTACATGAATGGTTAGAATTAAGAATGGAAGATTGTTACCTACTTTCCTTCCTGCCTAGCCAACAAAGGAAAAGAAGCCTAGCCCGGAGAAACTATTAAAAGACCTTGTTCAATCACAACAAAAGATAAATCGTGATTTTTCTCAATCACAAAAAAAGATAAATCGTGATTTGCAGCGTCTTGCAAATTCACTTTCAAGAAAATCTAGACACTCTAATGACTCATCCACACCTACATATAAAGGAGCTCATGATCTATTTGCACAAGAAGAGGATAGAAAAACTACAAGGGAGGTTTGCAAAACTCTTCATGAGGAGTTTGAGAAACATGCCAATGTAGTATATGAGGATAAAAGGAAAGGATTTTGTAATGATTCTAATGTGACATCAACATCCTTACAAGAAGAATCACATGAGGCTTCTACAAAAGAGGTGGACATGAGTCCCCTTGACATAGAGTATGTTAGCTTGGAGATGAACATTGATATTGATAACCCTAACAAAGGTATGGATTCTAATGATGTGCCCTTGCTTGATCACAACTCTGTCCAATCATTCCTGGTTGAAGATTGTAATGAATCCACAAGTGAGATGGCTGATTCTAATGTTGACAAACTTTCTACACATGAAGACAAGTCGGAAAATATCGTCTACAAGGGTAGGGGATATTACATAATCCCTACTCATCTCGTTCAGATCACCCTACTTTCAGCAGAATGGCGTCTCCTTTTGGGCCCCAGACTCTATGGGTTATTACTTTGTTAATGCTGGATATTCCCTCCAGCTTGACTCTCTCGCTTTAACTTGAGTCTCTCGTGCTTGAGAAGAAATGGACAAGAGTTGGGAACTATAATCTTGTCCCAAAGATCAACTTTTTCTAGTGGACTGCCATGCATGAGAAAATCCTAACGCAAGACAATTTGCAACAGAGAGCTTTCTCTTTACCCAATAGATTCATGTTGTGCCACTCCTATGAATAAACTATTGATCATACTCTTCTTCATTGTAAGTTCACTAGTAAGTTGTGGGGTGAATTATTCAGGAAGTTTGAGCTTATTTGGGTTTTGTCGAGGTCCTTGGAAGCCTTTACAAATTGCTGGTACCCTTTGTTTACCCACCCTGCATGTAATGTTCCCTACTAATTTTTCCTTAATTTCTTCAAATGTTTGACAGAATACTCTATTGGGATGTTGTTGTTTCATTGTGTAAATAATGCAAGTTTAGTAAAAAAGAAAAAGATTATAGATAACACATTCAACATAAGCATCACTCACAGAAGTGGAATGAAGGGACAAATATCAAATTTCTAATGAATTCCACTTAAAAATTTATATATGTTATTGATATGATGATATCTAGTAGTTATTTTGATATATAGAATTCAAAAATGGAAGATGAACAACACTCTAACCTTATAATAGCAACCAGAATGCATATGACTGAGCATTTGAATGAACTAACTATGTCAAAGCGGCCAGCTGGACAAGTTCTGACCTGCTATATGTGTACAGGTGTGATCACAACTGAATTTCATCACATTCTATATCTCCCTTAGACTGTCATAGCTGGAGTGCTGGAGAGTGGAGATAATATATCAATTCAGAACTATGTACTTCAAAGCTTCCACTGAAATATCCCACCCCTGATAGGATATTTAATTTCAAATTTCTGCCTGTCTGTATGCTTTTGGTTTTATAGTTGTTTCGGTTTTTGAGTGATTTTAAAGTTTTGATGGTGAGTTTGCCAGGAATTGCAGCATAAAATATATAAACAAACAGTTGTAAAAAAGACAAACTATTGAAGCAAACTATAAACTTTCAAAATCAGATTTCATTCAATACTTGAGGAAGTACATACATCATACTCGAAAGCCAACCTTGCATTATTGTGAATCTGAAATACATATATCAGCAGACTGAGAAACCCTTGTCAAGGACGCCAAGCTTCAAATACAGATTTCTCCACCTTGGAATTGTTACCAAACAATGCCCTTGATTTAGACGCCAAGAATGAGACTAATGGTGAGACTAAACCCCAAGCGCCCCCCTTCTGGCATTCACATGCCCAAACCAGCAATGGTACGGCCTCGAGAAACAGTACATCCGAGTCTGATAATCGTATGGCCGAGTCTGATAATGGTACAGCCTACTGAAATGAAGGTGTATCAACAATGTAATGATATCCAGCCATGAAGATCTCCAATGTGATTTTGATCTGAGCAATTAGCTTCTGAAAATCTGAATAAACTATCTCCAATTGAGCACAAATGTGACCTTTGAGTGAAGCCACCTGAAGATGCAAACCTTGG
>VDFB02030567.1:0-11269 GCA_007258455.2 Sequoia sempervirens
ATAGGATTAGTAGGGTGGGAGGGAAAGAGAGGGATGGATGGAGATAGGACTAGGTAGGGAGGGAGAGAGAGAAGGAGACAGCTATTGGTAGGGTGGGAGGGAGAGAGAGGGAAGGATGATTTATATGTGGGGAGGAGGGAGATAGGGATTTGTAGGGTGGGATGGTGAGAGAGGGAATGAGGGTGATAGGGAGTTGTAGGTAAGGGGGAATAGAGAGTTATAAGTATATAGATATTGGTAGGGTGAGAGAGAGAGGTATTGGTAGGGTGGGAGGGAGATAGAGGGAATGAGAATAATGGATATGTGGGGTGAGAGGAAGAAAGGAAGGGAGAGAGCGAGAAGGAGATAGGGAGTGGTAGGGAGGGAGGAATGGAGAGAGAGGAGATAGAGATTGGTAGGGTGGGAGGGAGAGAGAGAGGGAAGGAGATATATAGGGATTGGTAGGGTGTGAGGGAGAGATAGAGAGAAGAAGATAGGGATTGTTAGGGTGAGTGGGAGAGAGAGAATGAGATAGGGCCCTCCTTCCATCTCTCACCCTCCCACCTTACCAATACCTATCTCATCTCTCTCTCCCTCCCACCTTACCAATCCCTATCTCCCTCCTTCCCTCACTCCCTCCCACCCTATCAATCCCTATCTCCCTCCTTCCATCTCTCTCTCTCACTCTACCAATCCCTATTTCCCTGCTTTCATCTCTCTCTCCCACCCTACCAATATCTATCTCCTTCTCTCTCTCTATTCCTCCCACCCTACCAATCCCTATCTCCTTGCTCTATCCTTCCCACCCTACCAATCCCTATCTCCTCTCTCTCTCTCTATGTCCCTCCCACCCTACCAATTCCTATCTCCTATCTCTCTTTCTATTTCTCCCAACCTACCAATCCCTACCTCCTCTCTCTCCCTCCCAACCTACTAATCACTATCTCCTTCTCTCTCCCCCTCCCACCCTACCAATCCCTATCTTATTCTCTCTCTCTCTCTTTCTCCATCCCACCTTACCAATACCTATCTCCTATCTCTCTCCCACATACCCTACCGATTCCTATCTCCTTCTCTCTCTCTCCATCCCACCTTTCCAATCCCTATCTCCATCCCACCCCTCTCTCTCTCTCCCTCCCTCCTTCCCACCCTACCAATATATTTCTCCTTCTCTCTCTATTCCTCCCACCGTACCACTTATTATCTCATTCTAACTCTCTCCCTCCTTCCACCTTTCTCTCCTTCCATTTCTCCCTCCCACCCCACATCTCCCTTCTTCTCCTTCCCTCTCTCTCCCTCCCACCTTACCAATCCCTATCTTCTCTCTCTCTCTCTCTCTCTCCCTCCTACCCTACCAATCCTTGTCTCCATCCTTCCCTCCCTCTCCCTCCCACACTATCAATCCATATCTCCCTCCTTCCATCTTTCTCTCTCTCCCTCCTATGCCACCAATCCATATCTCTCTCTCTTTCCCTCTCTTTCTCTCTCTTCCTTCTATCCTACTAGTCTCTATCTCCTTATCTCTCTCTAGATGGTGGGGAATTAAAGGGGTTCATGAGAATGAAATGATGACCTAGGACACCCTCACTTTTCCTAGTTTCATTAGAAAAAGAGATCTCCCAAGGATAGAATTGAATTTCAACCTTGAGGTGAGTCAATGCTATGGGGATGGGGATCTACTATTTCCTAATGACAAAAATGCACTTTTGGGAGAAAAATAAAAGGTTTAATGTAGTCAATTATATGTTGTAAAAGTTGAAATGCAGAATATAAGGATAGAAAAAACAAAACAAAAAACCTTTTAGGTAGATCTGAGAAGGTTAGAATGATATGTAACAGGCACCAAAAGTGGGTTGTGAACACTATTTAAGGATATATTCACCCCAAGGAAAATGGGTCTCTATATGGGGGTCCAAAATATAATTTCATAGTCCTCTAATCTTAGATCTTAGCTTCTTATTTCTCCAGATTCCACAGCCAGAAAGTTGAAAATAAATTCTATAAGTGAGTTTCTATGGCTTGAAAACTTTGATGACAAGTTTAACAAATTTACAAAAAATTTCTTTTGCTCAAATTCTAGTCCTTCTTCACCGAAAAATCTACACATACAAATAAAGGGGAAAATGTTTGTTTTTGGGTGAATAGGGGTTTTCCTTGGTCAAACCCCAATTTGGTAATTAAACCTTGGTGATGAAATAATGACAAAACGGAAAGGACTTTGATGAATGAACAATTTTATGTCACAACTCACCAAACCCTTAATGTCTGCTCTTAGAGGACTGAAGTATAACACATCTCTCTAAGGATTAGATCTAGCTTGAATTGGCTTGAATGATTGCTTGATTTGGTGCTTTGATGCTATCTTGAATGGTTGAAACCTACATCACAATGTTAGCTCCAAAAAATAAAATGAACACACATGAATCTTGACATGATGATTGATCTTGAATGCTATTGTAGATGCTTGATAAATCTTCTCTTCAATGCTTTGACAATAATATTTAGTCTTGTGAACTCTTGATTATACATGTTAAGTTTGAATTAATAAAATAACTATGTATTTATAATTTTTTTTCTAATTTCCCAAAAATTAGAATCCACCAACTAACATTTGAAACTTGAATTTTAATCATTAAAATGCCACCAAAAACATATTGAAAATTGGGTCTTGGCACTTAAGGAGGATCCATTCACCCTTGGGTGAATGGATACTAGGACCTAAATACAAGACACACAATTTCAAAGGTGTTTAAATTAATGATGGAAACTATTTAATATAATTTTCCCTTTTGGAAAACTGGAATAATAAGGCTTAGGAATGCAGAATTTAGGAAATTAAAAGCTTAATTAAGTCTAATTAGTTAAGGATATGAAAGCATAGTCTGAAAATTTAAAGGAGTACATTTTCAACACTACATTTAGCGCCTAGTTTAGTGAAAGTATGATCCCATGCTCAAACTCACACTAAAGTAGAAAAATAAGTCAAGAGAGATCTAATTGTTCAACTGTTAGAAAGATGAGATGGCAGAGATCTAGGAGGATGATCAAGACCCCAAGATCAAAGATACCATGGCTAACCAAAAAAGGCACAAAGAGACATATGAATGTATTAGCAATACAAGATACAAAATCATACAATGTGAAAGTTAATAAAAAGATAAAAAGAAAAATGGATCAAAGATTTGATTGTTTTTCCAAAATGGCATGGATCAAGCCTAGGCTATTTGTCCAACAATACACTCGCACAGGCTAATGCAATTTGATATACTATAGGTGATCCCTAAGGAAATATGAGAAACACACAATGGTCTGGTGTAGTCCATTATACACTAGTTGTGTACCCATAACCATACCAAAAGTTATACTCCCTAATTACTTTGATAAGGTGCCACATAAGACAATCACAAGGTTGGCAAGCTATGATATGATAGAAACTCATGAAATAAAAGGCATCATAAATAAATTTTTGTTATGGTTGGTGGCCAAGAATTTTATTTAGGATAGTAAAAGGGTTTTTTCTTAGTTCATGAAATGTCTCACTTTAGGGAACATCATGCTTGATATCACCATCAAGAGAGGACTAGTTGAGAGATAAAATATTTGCACCTTAGGGAATGCAAGGCATAGCATTACAACTAAGAGGAATTTCATATGCCAAGAAAGGTCACACTCTTGAAGGACATAAATCCCAATGTCACCAACAAGAAGAAACACCACGTGAAATAAGAAGACCACACTTTGAACAAGGTCATGTCATCAAGCAAGCAACAAGTGAGAGGCATAATGCTCCTGACTTTAAATAAATTACTAAATACCATGCTGTGAGAAATTTATTTAAAGTAGAAGATGATAAATTCCAATTGATAAAAGAGACATGGAAACTTATTTATAAATCCCTATGCCAATGATATGTTTCCGAATAAAACTACATCATGAAAACGAGGTTTCCCCTCATATGCAATCCTAAGATAACACATAAGGAATCCACAGATTTGGGGTCATTGTATGTCTTTGCTACAATTATATAATTGAGCTTAGAATCATCATCATTCCCAAAATAATTCATGGAACAACGAGCATAAAGTAAAAATGACACATAGAGAGAAAAAAAAGAGAATCATTTTGGGTCAACATGGAAGAGACCTAAATGTCTCAATGCTTTGCATCATCCCCAAAAGGAAAACAAAAGAGAAGAGAAAATATAATGGTTGACACAAAGAAGAATGAAGATAAAAATATAAGAATTTCACAATAGATTCACTTCCTTTGTATCATTGCACCAAAAGAGTGACAAGGGTCATCCAAAGTAGGCTTGCAAACATAAAGACACAACAAGTAGCATAGTAAGAGGGATCAAATTACATTCATTCAATCACACAAAGAACATGAATAGACTTAAATCTAGTATGACACATGTGACCTAACTTAAAGCAATTTGTCCACATCCCAATCTTGTTCATTGTATATGGAAGGAAGATGACTAGCCAAAGGGGAAACAATGATTGCAGTACTAAGAAAATCACCGGGTTCAACACATGGTGGTGCACTCTTCTTAGGAGGATCATCATGGTTGTTATCATCTAAGTTCATATAAGTGGAAAATAATAAATTCAACTCATTATGCACTTCCCCATCAATCATAAAAATCTCATCATCATCCAAGTTAATCGCAGTAGGAGGTCTAATGATAATGTCCATAGAGGTTTCATTTTTCGGTTATGGTGAAGGTGGAGAATCATCATGCTTTTCTTGAGTTATATTTTGATCTTGTTATGCTTTTTTTTCTCTTATTTTAACTTATGAGCAATAGAATGATGTCTACGCCTACACTCTTTAGAATTTTGGTTTCTTTTTGCATAGTTTTCAAGTTGTGATTATGTAGGAGAAATTTTATTAGCCATAGGTTTATTTTCCTCCCATATGGGAGGAACAAAAGAAACCATAGAGGGTTGTGTTGTCACATGAAATTGTACCCTACTGAGCATGAAGCTCAGCATTTCAACGACACAATGGAAATGACCTCAAGGTGTGGGACCTTGCACAAATGAGGTCAAATCTTTGGAGAAGGCTGGATTCCTTTTTCAATCCTAGTGCAATGTGCTAGTCCAACCCAACACATGAAAACCTGCCATTAACAAATCACAAAGAAAAGGGGACAAGGAGAACATGAAAGGGAAACAAAGGTGATACACCAAGATGGAAAGGTCACTTTTTCCTTGCTAATATTTGTATAATACATCAAAGAAGGGGACCAAAGAACTCACATAGCTATCTATTTGGTTGATTTTAGAGGAAAACGTGGAGGTTAGGGTTTGACAGAGCACTGGAAGGAAGGAGAATTTTTCAACATAGTAATTACAAACAAATTTAACACATGTATATATAAAAATGAAAGAAAACACTCAAACATGAAGTTAATAAGATTAATCATACATAAAAGAGGAGAGAACGAGAAATAATGATCAACTTCATTAATACAAAGGCATATATCCAATCTTTACACTGGTAGAATGTGAAATACATGGTTGCAAAAGAAAAACCCTAGAGGATCTAGAGGAAGAAGAACCCCTAAAATGAATACATTATTTTCATTTATAGATTAGGCATAAATGAGAAACATCCATCAAACCCTAACCCTAACCAGGGTTAGCAAAAAATTCTATGTTGTGCAAGATCTCCTATGAAAATCATGCCAAAAAGAGCCTAGAGAGAGCAAAAGCAACATGAAATATGAAACAAGAAGATAGATCGGTAAGGGGTAACAAGTAAGGCTAAAGGCTGATATATGAAATAATTATAAGAAAAAGGGGAAGGAAGAGGAGCGATGAAGAAATGAAGAAGGCATGGAAGGTAAGCAAGTAAGAGATAGCTTGAAAACCTAAAATCTGGGACTTAGTCAAATTTTTGGAAACCCTCAAGGAAAACTTATGCAAGATGGCCCATGTAGGATCACTCAGATCAGAAATCAGTGATGGGTCATCTAAGGGGGGCATGAAATGTCAACATTTTGGAAATTTTTGTGGGATGATTCCTACTAATCATGGGATCTAGAGGCCTTATCAATCCATTGGGAAAGGGGTCATGAGGGTAAAACTTAATAGCTAGGCCTCCTCAAAGAAAAATAAAACATGTGCAGTTGCACTTGGAGGAAAGCATGGAAACTAAGAGCATACATTCCCTTAAGAAGAATGTAGGGTGTGTAAATGCACTTCATGGAAAAAAAATATTTACAATATGACACTAAAATAATAGAAAGAAAAGAATGGAAGATTTCCTCTATCAAAGATGAACCTTTTGAAGGAGTTGATCTCCCTCAAACCATAGTTGTAGACATCACCTAGCTATGACTACTAAAAACTGATTCCAACATGGATGTAACTACACAAAATTCTTACAAGGTGAAGGATCACTTCACTGTAAATTTAGCCATTGCAATGGAACCATATGATGCAAGTGTTAGAATCATCTAACACTAGTGTCTTAGTTGAAGATATAGTAGCAGCGGTGAATTTTTTTGAAGACAAGTCAACATCAAAGAATAAACCTTTTGTAGAGGGAAGAGAAATCACCTCATAAAAGGAAAGGCCAATGTCACCATTGTTGACCTCCTCAATGCATGAGCTGAAACAAAAAGAGAAAGTTTCTAGCTCACACGGTGATGTAAAATATTCCAAATATAATTTTTGATTTGCATAAGAAAGACCTTCCTCATGCACCTCAAAAGAGAAACTTTGAAGCTTGAGCATACAAAAAAAAAGAGCAACAGGAGCATCACTCTCCAAAACAATGTGTGGCTGCTCAATATTTTTTAGTGTGTTGGCTCCATGTGAAGCATTCTAACTCAATTACATTATCCCTAATGCCAAAGGTCACATCTTCATCTTGTATGAAGACCTCATATTCAACATTGTTACATTCAGGGACAACAGAAAACTAGCAAACCTCATAATTACATGCATTGACACACACTTCATCAATACATACCTCAGATTTTTGAAACACTTCAATTGAAGAACTTAATTCTTCAATTTTTCCCTCTATTTTAATTTCCTCTTAGCAACGAGCTGCAAAAAAGTCATACTCATGGCATGTAATGGTTTACATGTCCTCTATTGATCCGGTGGACATTTTTCAGTAGAAATTGAAGTGTCTCATTTTTCTCCAGAATCTGCACCATCAGAAAGAGCTCAGCGTCCTGGTTCCAACGCAACTCGAACGGAGCAAAAAGGAGTCCGTTTGCACGAGTTATGACCAGTCAAACCTTCGGTCAAACTGGGAACAAAGGGCGTCCAGGAAGCGAAAAAAATGATTGTTTCGGAAATCGACGGAAGCAGCGTCAAGTCGTAGAGCTCGTCGAGACGATTCCGGCAACGTTCGTTTCGTCGAAATCTGACATCGGAGGCTCAATTTATCAGCGGTCAAAGTTTCAGTTGACTTGGTGGACTTGAAGGTACAGTGATGACGTCATCATCCGTACAGCTGACGTCAGCATGATGTACGAAATCCGAAGTGGACCAACCAGATGTTGACACGTGTCAAGTCCGTACAGGTGACGTAGCATGTGAGTCAGATGGTACGGACCAATCGGCGGCCGACACGTGGCATCCGTACACAGTCAGCATCGACGTGGCAGTCTAGTCACACAGTCCAGTCATCATCCGAGTCAGCAGTTTCGGCGAGTAATGGCATGACACGTGGGCGGTGAGTCAGCAGCATCGACGAATAGCACATTGACACGTGGCAACCTCGTCAGCGCGTAGTTGGCAGACACGTCGGCTCCAAGCGGCACAGTCAGTGGATGAGTCATCAGACACGTCGGGTATTGAGTCAGCTCTGTCAGCGAATGAGATTCTGCCACGTGGCAGTTGGCTGGTGCGACACGTGGCCGCTGATCTCCAACGAAGTTTTTGAAATTCGTTTGCTTGTTAAAAATCCTTGGGGGATTCGATACCCCGACCTACCTTGGACCGCGCGGGCCGCCTACCAATCCGGCTGCATATCCGCACTAAACATTATTTGGTGGGCAGTTTCTTTTGTTAAGTGATATTCGCAGATTTTTGCTTAAAATGGAAGCGGCCAGGTTGGAACCTCCAACCGCCGGCCTAACAAAAGGCTTGAGCACCGGTAGGCCACGCGTTGATTTTAAAATGAGAAGGGCGCTGATTTGTCTTATCGAGTAAATTGAAAACCGAATGGTTTAAAATAAACTAAATTCCCCTAAATTATTAAACAAATATCCTTTTTAAAGGATATAATCAAAACACCAAAACAATAAAAACCCGATAATGAATTATTGTAAGGGTTCAAATTAATTTAGGAGATTTTTATGTAAAAGGGGGGATTATTAAAGATTATTAGGGGAAATTTGTAATGATTTTTATGCAAAATTGGGAGATTGATGAAGATCCTTATGTAATTGGAGAGATAAGGTGAATATTTGCAAATCAATTGGTTAAAGGCCAAATTGAGCAAATTCTTTGTATAAAAAGGGGGCTTGAGGTGAGGATTGTAATCAAGTTTTTTTCAGGTGATGAAGTCTTGACGCTGAGGCAACACGGAAGAGAGAGGTCTTGTTGAAGAATTTTCAAGCCATTGTTGAATGTCGGAGCCCTGTTATGCTGCCGAACTGATGGTCTTGGTGCATCATTGTAATCGATTTTGGAGTTAATCGGATCGGTCTCTCTATTGGAGTGGACCCGGAGACGTAGTCACATTCTGTGATGAACTCCGTTATCAAGCGTTGTTTGCACTTCTCTTCTTCTCTCTCTTTCTGTCTCTCATTTCTTTTCATTTTGTTATAATCACCTTGATTACGTTCTTTATGTTATTTCCTTAAGTTAATTTCATTTTAATTAACTTGAAATAATCATTGTAAAGCATTGTAAAAGTTAAGCATTTAAATACTGCAATCTAGTCTAGATCTATCTGGATCAAAGTTGGTATCGAGAGCTAGTTGGCTTTTTGTGCGATTATTTGTTTTTGAATGCTAAGCGAGATCGAAATTCGCAGGGTGAAGAGGCTTCCGAACTTTGATCACGAGATGGGAAGCGTGATCATTTCCAAAGATGTCAGTTTCTGGAATGGAGGTTCCTGAAGAGATTAGTGAGCAGGAGTTTCGAAGAGCATTTCTTGAGATGAAGGCAAAGGTGGATATTCTTTTTTAGGAGAGACAAGAACGGAAGGCACGTGAAGAAGGTTCGTCGAAGCAAGAAGATCGCAAAGACATGAAAGGGAAACAACATGAAGATGGTGGCAAGCAACCAGATCATCCCTTTTCTTCTTCTCCTCCCTCTTCTCCTTCTCCTTCTTCTCCATCTTCTCCTCATTCTATTTCTTCTAATCCTTTCAAGAGTGGGTATAAGCCTAAAATAAAACTGGATGTAAAATTTGATTTGCCTAAATATTGTGGAGAACTTAATGCTGAAAAATTGGATGACTGGATACAACAAATAGAGGTCTATTGTAGAGTCCAGAATCTAATAGATGATGTTGATAGGATCCAATTGGCTACTCTTCGTTTAGGTGGTACAGCCTTAACCTGGTGGGAGAGTAAGTCTAAGG
This sequence comes from Sequoia sempervirens, assembly GCA_007258455.2. NCBI lineage: Eukaryota > Viridiplantae > Streptophyta > Pinopsida > Cupressales > Cupressaceae > Sequoia > Sequoia sempervirens. Next base: position 9,541 of record VDFB02030567.1, read on the forward strand.
CAGAAGTTTCACAACATGGTAGAGTCGGTTTAACTTGGGCAGAATTTATTAATGCTCTTAAGAAGCAGTTTTATCCCTTAGGACATATGCAGCAGTTAATGATGGATTGGCAAATGTTTAGGCAAGGGAAAGGTCAAACTGTCCAAGAGTACACCCATGAATTCAGGAAAAGGGCTATTGCTTTGAATGTTCCTTTGTATACCCAAGACACGTTGTTGAAATACATAGGAGGTCTACATTCCTACCTTAGGCATTCTATCCTGGTTTTGAACCCTTGTAACATAGATGAAGTGTCTGTTCAGGCAACACACTTAGAGTCAAGGGGTAAAGGATCTTTTATTGATAATGATGTAAAGAAATCTTTTAAGAATGCAGAGATAGGGAAAGGAAAGAAGGCAGCTACAGTCAAGAAGGATGAGAAGCTTTCTTGCACTCATTGTGACAAGGAAGGTCATGATGAAAATCACTGCTGGAAGTTACATCCCGAATTGAGGCCTAAGTGGGCTCAAAGACGTAATCAAAAACAGAAGGGTAAAGATAAATCCATGAATGTTGTTATGGATCTTGGTTCAGATTCAGATGATGAGATTAAGATAACAGCGATGGGTCTAAAAGGTAAAGCCTCTATTTCTGGTGTTTCTGTTGCTAGTTGTGCTTCTACTTCCACAGTTAATGATTTCTCTGAAGATGCAAAAAGGAATGAGCTTTTTCATTTAAGGGTTATGGCTAAGAACAGTAAAATCAATGCACTCATAGATAGTGGTTCACAAGTTAATCTGATTTCAGAAAGTGTTGTAAATAACTTGGGATTAAGAACTACACCACATAAGAAACCTTATCCACTAGGTTGGATTTGTGAAAATGACAAGTTGCAAGTAACAAAACAATGCACCTTAAGGTTCACAATCACTAGTAAATTTGTGGATGAAGTACAGTTTGATGTAGTTCCACTGGATATCTGTGGGATAGTGCTTGGAAGCCCTTATCTTTATGACAGAAAAGCAATCTTCTACAGGCAACAAAATCATTATCATTTGTTTAAGAATGGCATACAGTACATTGTACATTCTCACAGGGTTAAGACTGATCAATCTTTTGCAAACACAGGGCAGTTAAAGAGGGTAATTAATGCAAGTAAGGAATTAACTCTGATGTCTGTCAGTACAGGTGGTTCTAAACATGAACTTGGAGTAGCTAACCAGGATCAGATGTTGCAGGATGCACTTGCAGTACAGCATGAGAAAAAGATGCTTGAAAGCATTGATGGATCCTCGGGTATAAATGTTCCTGTTGTAAAGGATCGAATTGTTGTTGACTTATTCTCTTTCATTTCTGCATTATTGTTCAGCTTGATGCTAGTCAATTTTTGTTGGTTAGTGGCTACGACATTGGATGTAGATGTTTATGGAAGTGATAACATTATGTTTATGTTCAACAAAATTGTTGCAGTCTTCATTGTGCTTGTGAGTCAGGTTTTCAGATGTACAGAAGATCTGGGACAGAGTGGGAGGCCAAGTCCTCACTTATTGTCCGGAAATAAATGCACTTTTGGAGGTCCAAAAGGTCTTCGGTGGGGAGGCCTGATCCGGTGGATATTTTTAGTGAAAATTGAAGTGTCTCATTTCTCTCTAGAATCTGTACCATCAGAAAGATCTCGGCGTCCTGATTCGAACGCAACTCGAACAGAGCGAAAAGGAGCTCATTTGCAAAAGTTATGACCAGTCAAACC